>ML784299.1:69879-108804 GCA_009831015.1 Picea engelmannii | reverse complement strand
TATATATATATATATATATATATATATGGAGTATTTATATGATATTAATCATATTACACAAAATACATGGGTTGGATTTTTATATTAATGTATATATATTAGTTTGAATATATATTATGAATCATTTTATGTAATTAAAAAAATAAAGTGTGAATAATATATATATATATATATATATATATATATAACTTAATTATTATGTTTATGAATTTTGAATCAGTATTTTATTTTTAAATATTCAAAAGTACTTTGCTTTATTAGTACATCTTTATTATATTCAAAAGTAATATATAAGTACTTTTCTCTTTATGAGTACTTTACTTGCAACATTGCCAAGGTTAATTATGGGTTCTCATAAACCATTTAGAATGTGACAACTAAACATTTTTAACTCAAGCAATACCAATTCATCCCGCAGGGATAATGTCATCCTCTAAAATGTGATTGGCTCTTGTAAAGTTGATTTTGATAGTACATTTTTTTTGTTTTGAGACCCATTTTTGACTTCAAAATCCCCCTAATGGAATTACAAAAATGACCTACTGAAAAACATAGATATGGTTGGGTGGTAGTAAGATAAATCAAACTACCTACCAATTGTTGATACAATGACTCATTGACTAGTCTTGAGTCAATATACATTGAGAGTTTATCCCAAATTCCATAGATGTAGATGTAGGATTGCATTCAATCATTTCGAATTTTTCTAAGAGAGTTTTGACATACTGGACTTGCAATAAAAAGATAATATGATCAAATTGCCAAAATTATGCACCTGAACAATAATGAAGTAGGCCTAGATCAGTCATTTAAAAAACACAACAAATATTGAATTTCACTTGTTGGATAATGTTAGTGTTTCTTCCAATGATAGAAATATAATTGAAATAGACAATTAGGATCACTATGCCATCACCATTGTTTTTGACATAAAGAATGGGTTTAGAATAGTTTTTTTATTTATTTATTTTTTATTTTTATTTTTTATTTTTCGATTTTCTGAATCCAAAACCTCTAAGATACTAATCAAGTTTGAAATACCAAGCTCAAGGAACCTGCTTAAATCCATACAAGCACTTTACCAACATACAAACTAGATGTTTCTTTTAGGAACTTGAAATCTTTTCAACCAAATCATATAAACCTCCTCGTCCAAGTCTCCATTCAAGAAGGAACTTTTAACATCCATTTGATATACTTTCCATCCAAAATGAGTAGAAATGGATATAACCAGTTGAAATGTTACCATATTTACAGTAGGGGGAAATGTTTCTTCATAGTCTACCTCTTCACAGTTTATATGCTTTAGACTACTCACTGCAGCCAAAAGACATATATACCTCCCTTTTTGCATCTAAATTACTTATCTTTTCCTTAGGAGTATGTGCAAAAACAATACAATTGAAAATATGGAAATCACTTATAGAAGGCTTTTTGCTTGACCATGATTCCTTAGGATTGATATCCTGTAAATATTTACAAGGAATTCTATTAAGGATGTAGACTGTGGTATTAACATCTTCTGTTTGGTACCTATATGACATATTTGTTGATACTGAGAGGTGGGTGAATCAATATCAAGTACAATTTAAAACACTTTTTCAACTTATACTTCAACCAGATTATATATTCAATTTATATCCAATGAGCAATGAAAAATATCCAATGAATAATGAAGAATAGTAGAAGAGATACACAAATACACCATGCACCATATATGAGAAGTAATCATAAGTTATTTTTCAAGGGAAGTAATGACTTCCAAGTTCAAAGGAGGGACAAACCTCCAATTAAGGGAATCTACAACTTCTAAATTCAAGGGAGGATCAGAGCTCCAATCAAGGGAAGATACAACTTCCAAGAGAGGGTTAAACCCTCTATCCTTGCCCCTTCCTTCCACCTAAGAATAAAAAAAATATAATTGAACTTTACATCACCATATCACTGATAATATCATCATCAAAATGGGTCCACTTAGAAAATGGGTCCACATAGACTGGGTTTAGTTTTTGGGCCAACTTGGTTGAACTGTCCTTAATTTTCTGGCTGGGTTGTCAGCAAAAAACATTCATATCTCTTCATTCCTTGGGAGTTAGAGGGACTTCCATATACCGTTGGAAAGGTATCAGAATAATATTTCCAATTATGTAACTTGTGTTTACATTTGAGTTATTTATGTATGGTAAAAATTTCCTCAAATATAGGGTATCTGAATTGACCACAAATAATTCTTTCAACAATCTCCATCTTTTGTACTCTTCTTCTTCAAGAAAATGTGGGCTTCTTAAATTCTTCTAGGGTCGAAATCAATGACAACAACCAATCTTCCAACAATAACCCCCTTTGTCATTGATGACAACACTCACGCTCCCCCTGTCATCATGCTCCTGGTTTCTCTCCCCCTTTGACATCAATGGAAAAGGGTAGGGATGCTCCCCTTGGGTTCAATGGAAAAAGGTTAATCTCTTCTTTGGGGCTTCTCCCCTAAACATATGGCACTTAGTAGTACTTCATTTTTATTTCTGGTCTTCTGGTCCTTTTCTTCCTTTGAGCTCTACCGTGTGTTTTCAATCTTCTTTCTCTTCTCTTGGTCTAGGATGTAGATGTTACTTGGTCTTATTGTAGCGGTTGCAACCAATATTCTTGAATCTTCTTCTCTGATTTTGAATATTCGGGAGTCAAACATGAGAGTGTATCCTTGATCAGTACACATGTTACTGAAACTGAGGAGATTATGCTTCAGATCTTCAACCAATACGGAATTTTCTGCTTTTACATTTTCACTTCCAAGTTTTACTACACCTTTTACAAGTATTTTAGAAGATGAGTTATCTCCAAATGCAACATTTCCACCCTTTCTCTTCAAGCTGACAAATTTGTTTTGATCCCTAGTCATGTGTGAAGAGAACCCACTTTCTATGTACCATTCATCTTCTTCTTCACATTCTTCAATGATCAATGCTATTCAACAATCATCTTAGATTAGATTCTCTTTCCTTCTCCATACAATGGTTGGCATAGAGACGTTTGACATATGAGTATCTTCATTCATATATATGCACTCTCGTGCTTTGTGAACAATATTATTACATTTTTAGCATACGATATTTTAGTCCATTAGTGGATTAAATGGATTATAAATTATGTTGACAAATCCACAAACATTTCCATATATGCTATTTACACCATTCATGTTTCCTGCATAGTTGTTCCTTTCATTGATTCTGCAAGTAATTTCCTTATGTCCAAAATTTATGCAAGTATTACAATGACCAAGAAATAAATTTTGATACTCGGGAGTAAGAGATATTCTTTGTGATGTATTCCATCTGGGTTCACGATCTACTCTTCTATAGTTTCCTTCATACTAATTGAAACTTCTTTGGTTTCTGAATGTAGGAGGTCTTCTTGGATATTCACCGCTTTTGTAATCATTCCTTCTTTTTGGCATCCCAGTCCACTTCTCATCAACTATATGTGTGGAGCTTTCTTCAACCTACTTTTTGGCATTTGTATCTTCTTTGTATGAAGTTTCACCCATGCATCCAAGATGTGTTAAGTCTTTTGGAACTTGAGAGTTTCTTCAGATCTTCCTTAATGAGAAAATTTTTTGTTCAAGTTTCTCACAATCTTTTTCTTTCTTCATCATCTGAACATTCCTTTCTTCTTCTATTCTTCATGCTTCTTAGAGTTAAATCTCCAGGGAAAAAATTTCTTCTTTTAGTTTCTCATAATCTTCTAATTGTTCCTTCAAGCTTTCAATTGTTTTTTCAATCTTATGATTCTCGTCCTCATAACTACTAAATTCACTTCTTAGCTTTCTATCCGTGTTTCTGAGTTTGCTATTTTCAGTTTCAACATGGTTCAATTTTTCAAAAATCTCATTTTCTTGCTCGCTTTCTATGTTGTCTTTGTATCCCCAAAAAGAATCAAAGCCTTCATCAAAATCTTCTTCAGAATTTACTTTTTCAAGTCTTGCCTCATGATTTTCTTCCTTTTCTATTATAGGATTGTCTTCTTCTTCATTGGACTTTTCTTCTTCATTATCATCTCTTTCAATCTTTGGATAAGGGTATTCATGTTCAAGATGTCCTACTTCTTTACAATTAAAGAAAAATAACTCACCTCTATTAGCTTATTTGAAATATGAGATGTTTTAACTTGCTTCAAATTCTTCTTCTTCTTCCTTTGCATAAAGGTCTTGTAGCTTGTCCCAAATATCTTTCGCCGATGCACTTGATACCACCTTGGATTTCACTTAATCAGTCAATCCATCTAGGATGGTATCCATTGGCAATTTTTTGTTCCTTTTTTCTTCCTTATGAGTTGCAGTCTTTAGTTTCTTCAAAGCCTTGTATCCAGCTAAAACAATTGAGAACCAAAAATCAGCTCCTAAAGCTGTCAAGTATGTTTGCATTCTATTAATCCAATATGCATGATTGCTTCCATCAAATGGTGGAGTCCCATTTGGAATATGAACTTCCATTTCTGCTTAGGATCTTCCTTCCAATGGTTAAACTGTATTGAAGGTAACCTGCTATGATACCAATTATTGATATTGACAGGGGGGTGAATCTGTATCAAGTACAATTTCAAACACTTTTTCAAATTATACTTCAACCATATTATAGATTCAATTTATATCCAATGAACAATGAAAAATATCCAATGAATAATGAAGAATAGTAGAAGAGATACACCAATACACCATGCACCTTATATGAGAAGTAATCATAAGTTATTTTTCAAGGGAAGTAATGAATTCCAAGGGAAGATAGCTCTTCCAAGTTCAAAGGAGGGACAAACCTCCAATTAAGGGAAGCTACAACTTCCAAATTCAAGGGAGGATCAAACCTCCAATCAAGGGAAGATACAACTTCCAAGAGAGGGTTAATCTCTCTATCCTTTCCCCTTCCTTCCACCCAAGAATAAACAAAATACAATTTACCTTTACATCACCATATCACTGATAATATCATCATCAAACTGGGTCCACTTAGAAACTGGGTCCACATAGTCTGTCACTACCGCTGTCACTGTATTTGTGAATATCATTGATACATCATCGTCATCATCAAAATGGGTCCACATATAAATCGTAGGTCCACATGGGTCCACATATAAACCCCAACAACCACATAGAACCTTATGCAAAGAATCAACCTTCCATACTATAGCAAACCCATAACAATGATCAAAACATCACCATAAGACAAAAAAATATCCTTCATAAGAGCTCCTTATCCTCCTAGTTGCTTCACTCAAAACATGTGCTAAGATATCACTAGCTTGGTTGCACTAAAATGTGAAAATACATCTTATATTTATAGTAGTTCTGTCCTTATTTTTAGTTTCTGGGCCGACCTAGTTGAACTGTCCTGAATTTTCTAGCTGGGTTGTCAAACGAAAAAATTCATATCTCTTCATTCCTTGGGAGTTAGAGGGACTTACATATACTATTAGAAATGTCTCGGAATAATCTTTCCAACCATGGGACTTGTTCTTCCATTTGATTTATTTATGTATGGTAAAAATTCCCTCAAATATAGAGTATCTAAACTGACCACAAATAATGCTTTCAACAATCTCCATCTTTTGTACTCTTCTTCTTCAAGAAAATGTGGGCTTCTTAACTTCTTCTAGGGTTGACATCAATGATAACAACCAATCTTCCAACAATATTTTAGTTGTAGGCTGTGTAGTTTTCCATCTCCATAATTGTCCTATTCCTCCTTTCCATGACTCCAAGTGTAGTGTATGGAGTGGTATACTACCCTTGTACACCTTCCCTTTTCCAAAATTCTAGTAAACTAAGTTGAAACAAATTCATCTCCATTATCATATCTTAGATCTTTGACTTATCTACCTATTTGTTTCTCTATCAAATCTTTCCATGCCACAAAATTAGAAAAACAATTTGACTTCTTATTCATAAAATAAACCCACATTTTCCTTGAAAAGTTATCAACCAGTAATAGAAAACACTTTGCTCCAGAATTTTGGGTGTCTTCATTGGACCATGAAAATCAACATACATACTAGGTCCAAAACTCCTTTGGTTGCCATGATTTATTAGTATCTAATGTTTAAGTAAATGTTGTTTTCCCATCTAACAATGTGCACATACTTTCTGACAATTATGAATGGATGGAAGACCATCCACCATATTGGTCTCACTAAGTACAAATAAATAATGATAGCTTAAGTGTCCATACCTTTCATGCTAGAGTACACATGTATTCTCTATATTTGTATCTAGTTCATGTGCTTTTGTTGTCTTAGATCAATAAGTTTTTACAACCATTTCTTACCAATACCAACAATAATCACCTTGTTATCAAGAAGAATATTTACTGTGTATTTGTTTCCTTGAAAGTTTACACAAAGATTAGGGTTCTTAGTTATTTCACTAATATATATAAGATTTTTATTCATGTTAGGGACATATTGAGAATTATTGTAAGTACAACTTAAAGTACTATTCAATATGACACAAACATCCCCACATCCTCTAACATACTGAGTCCATCCATCACCCAAAGAAAAAGATTCACTACTACTATAATCTTTAATGAAATTTACATACTAGTCTCTGAGACACATGTAGTGGTGAGAATCACCTGAGTTGAAATACCAGGTTGTAGACTTGAGTTGAAATACCAGGTTGTAGACTTGGTTGATCGATTCTATGATGCCAAAAATGTAAAATCACATGTTGCTTCTTTTTCATCTCCTTCAACAATGTTTGCATGCCTTGATTTCTTTTGATCGCTTGCTAGGTCATGCTGTCTTTTCCAACAATCTCTCTTGAAGTGTGTAGGCCTATTACATTTATACCATTTGAATTTTGATCTCTTTGATGAACTAATAACATTGTGTTATTTGTCTTTGCCTTTGAACTGTGCATTAAATGCACTCTTTGTAGTGGATGAAGTTGATGCTTATGTGTAATCCAACCTCCTTTCCCTTTGCAAAAGAAGTGTTGACAAATTCTCAAACTTAAGTTCTTGGGTCTTCCCAAGTAGATGCAAGGACTCAACAAATGAATCCAAGGATGGTGGCAAGATTCACATAACCAAATAAACTATATCTTCATCATCTATGAGCTTCTTAGTAGCAGATAATTGACCGCAAAGATCCTTCAGCTAAAATAGATATTAGGAGACTGACCCTCCTTGCAACTTAGTGAAAAACAAAATATTTTTGAAACACAATGATTTCTCGGCTTCTGATGCCTTATACTTGTTTTTTAGATTTGTTTAAAATACAAATGCTAAAATGGAATTTCTTACTTCTGGAACTAATGTATCTGCAACTTAGTGGAAAACAAAAAAAATCTTCAAACACGATGATTGCTCGGCTTCTGATGCCATATACTTGCTTTTTAGATTTGTCTACGATGCAAATACTAAAATGACATTTCTTACTTCTGGAACTAATGTATCTGCAACTAAAAACTTGAGAAGCATTAAAGCCTCTTTGTGTCTTTTATCATAGTCTTCAGGATCATTTACTGGTTTTTGTTCTTTATCTAAGATTATTTGATCAAGATATTTGAACTCATTAATGGTCAATATTTGATGACTCCATAAACTGTAATTCTTTGTGGTCAATTTGTTGGACTCCTGAAAGAGTAAATGATGTAAACTGGTCATTTCTAACACTAAACCAAACCAACTATACCACATAGTAAATATAAAGACTACAACTTAATAAGGCTTATCGAACCTCCATGATCTGGTGCCCCTTCATTTTCAATCAAAAGAGATTAATGGCAGAAATCATTATTGTCTTCAAACCCAATAAGCTATAGTGGTGTTTCCTCAAACTCACTAGCCATGGTTGTGTATTCTAGAAATGATTGGATACTAGATCTTGCTCGCAGCAAATATGTAATGAATGTTTGAACATATCATACAAATCTGTACCATACTTGAGCAGGCTCACTCCCAAATATGAATTTATGACGGAATTATCTCGTTTGTAAGATAAATCTTCCTTCAGCCCATTCTTCTCCAAATCAGTCTAGCCTACTTCAACTCGTTCTGCTCCAAATTAAGTCTGCTAGAACTCAGATTTGCACCTGACCAACCTGCCACATAATTACGTTAAATTCTCCTTCAATCAGAAGACTCCAATGGGAATCGTACCTAGGTTGATGGTGGATCGTTGTTGTATAAGATGCGCGTGGAGTGAGTATTAAGCATGAAAGCATAGGTCGTTAGATCATCTTTCAACATGCAGAATTTTCGTTCAGCAAATGGTGACGTCCCTCACTTGGATAGTAGTTTCCTTCGGCAGATAGAAACGTCCTTTACCTCGACGATAGCCTTCTTCATCGAACGACAACATCCTTCAACCACAACAGCGTGGTGGGTAAGTTTTCGATTCTGATACCATAAAAGAATAATTCCAATAGTGGATTGCATTCACCAACTCACTATACAAAGTATCACCATATGATAAATATAAATAATAATTGTTATCGCACAAACTGTAGGTTGGGAAAAACCCAACCTAATCTACAAGATGGTGATAACGATGGGAGAGTTTACCCACGGTCACCTTAGATAAACCTTCCCTCGCTTTAGTGAAGGAAGAATCCAACTCAAGGGGGAGTCCCGAGTAACCCTAGGGGGAAATGAGACGAAAAGTGAGACGATGAAAGTAATGCCCCTATAGGTCAAGATACTAAGTTGAAGATAGCTTGGAAATGAGTCTCGAAAGTGGTTATTAGTTGTCAAAAAACTTGAGTACATGTAGAAGATAATTGTACTGCTCAAGACACAAGAAAAGACACAAGTTAAGCTTGTTGTCCCTATTTGCAACAATAAACAAAGATATACATCAGCAAGTAAATGATTATTAAAACTGCTAACAAGATGCTAAAAGTCAAGTAAATGATGCAAGAGATGAGATACCAATCACTAGTATAACTTAAGTATGAAAGCACAAGACTTTAGCAATAAACCAAGGTTGTTATAAACAAGTATTACATAGATATTTTATCATCCTTATGGCTGTAACAAAGTATCGCTACAGAAGAAAATTTTAACCCACAAAACAAGCAAGTAAACCACGCAAAAAGTGCGTTGAGGCTAGTAGATTATAAGAACAATTTATTAGCAACTTTTGACGGTTGAAAAGTGAGTTATAATCAAAGTAGATGGAGGTTTGATGCAGCCCTCATGGCTTTAGATTGAAATTACTACAATAGCCAAAAATGCTTGGAGAAGTGAGACGTCCTAGTGGGCCAAGCAAGCCTTAAACAGAAGAAAAAGTTTCCAACTTAGACAATTACAATATCTTGTGTTTTCATGTATCCCAATGCAATGATTTTGTTTCTCCAATGCAAGAAGATTAGTGCCTTTAACTATTGGGTTGTGGAGTATAAAAAATTAAAGATCTAGTTAAGCTACTTCCTTGGGGGTTTAAGCCCTTTTACTCTCCAAGGCAAGTTAAGCTAGCAAGGAAGAACCCTAGGAGGGTGTAAACCCTCTTACTCCTCCTAGGATTTCCTTAGGCAACAAAGTATTCCAAGACAAATATAATGGACTTAGTGGGATTGTATGCACTTATAATCCCCAAAAGCTTAAGCAAATTAACCTTGCAACCAAGAAAATAAGCAATAGCAATAAAAAATCCTTACCTAGTCCAAGCATTTTTTCAGGAAAAAATCGTAATTTTTTTCAAGGAGAAAAAGAAAATTACATTATGCATAAATGCATGTTGTCGCATGCATTTTTCTGTTACCTAGTCCAAGTATTAACAAGATAAACCTATTTTTAACCAAGGAAATCCACCAAAAAGCAAGAAATAGACCTCCACTAGAGATAGCACATCATCCATCCATCCAATAGCCAAAGTAAAACCATTACAAGAGCAAGTGATAAGAAATATATGTAAAAATGCCCAAGTAGGGCACAAATTCCAGCCAAGGAGTCTCTTCTCACAAAAATGTTATGTCCAAAATGAAATAGAAGTGATCCTTATTTATACAAATCATCCTAAAAAAGTTTGTCAACTTAATTTTAGGGTAAACCACAAAGTAAGGGGTCAACAACCCTTACTTTTTCCCTTTACAAGCTAAATTCAAATTTAAAATTTAAAATTGCACAATAGAAACCCTAGGATGACATCAATCCTTCTAAAGGGTGACATTTTGACACTTTATGAAAGTCGTTGGAGTGGAAATTGGAATTCATTGGGCCTTCTAGAGCCTCTTCTCATGTGATAGGTCTTCCTCCTCCAATTCAAGCCTTCTCCCCTCAAAACGTGCCTAGTGTCAGTCAACAATAACACCACCACCACAACCCTAGCCCTAGGGTGACGTCAAGCTCCTCAATTGTGACGTTTTGTCCTCAAGAGCAAATAATTGGGCTAGAAAAGGGCTGGGTTAGGTCCTCCATGGTGTCTCCTTAGACCTCCAAAGGCTAGCATCATCATCTAGTGTATGGGCCATGGTATCCAACCCGTGGGATTCAAGCTCCCCAAGGAAGCCCAAGCTAGGCTTGTTCTTCCAAATATGTCCACCAACTAGGTCCTACAAAGACAATGAATACACCATCCAAGTATCTCAAGTCAAATGCATTATGATAAGTAAATCAAATCAATAAAAGATCCATCTAATCCTGTACGTCAAAACCACCTCATCAGAATAAACAAGTTCTCAAAGACCTTATGCAATTTTCCAAGTTTATGTATGTGAGGGTTGACAAAACGACCTATTGGGTGAATCGTACCTCAATTTTAGGAGTGTTTCCCAAGTGGACCCCTCTCTAGGTCATGTGGACAAAGTGACATGGATGAAAGCAACATTTTTGGGCATGGGTTTCATGACATACTAGGGATTTTAGTATCTCATTTATGGGTGCCTTTGTAGAGGGTGTGTTGCACCTTCGTTTTCAATGCAACCTTTTTCCAAGCCCATTTATTGCCTTTTGTTATTTTAAGATGTTTCTAGGTTGAAGCTAAAGTGGGGCTTCTACCTAAGCATGGAAAACATTTCCCATTTTGACTCTACCCTGGTCACATCATGCTTCCCCAAGTTGAAGATGGTGTGTGGGAGTTCTACCTAAGCATGAAAAACATTGCCCACACATGCTCTACCTTGGTTGTCATTTTGTATCAGTTATTTTCACAGGTCCCATTAGTTTCTTATGAGAGACATTTCATTGTCCTCGGGATCCCCGGGTGAGCATCTAGAAGGTTCAGGATTGGATTTTATCTTTTTCTAGCTACAAGCCTCTGGGCCTTCAACCCATTCTTCACATGAAATGAGGGACAATCCCTTCTTAGGTTAGTACTCTTGAAAGTCCCAAAAGATAGGGAGATAAGGGGATGGAGTGTGGAAAGTGGAAGTATAGTGGGAATGTTACAATGACTTGTCAAGGGGACCTCCCAATAGCAAACCTATTCCTAAGGATGACCACTTACTAGGGAACAATGTGAACCACCAAGGTGAAACAAGGAAAATAACATAATTTACAAGAAGATGTTACATAATCAAAAGTAGTTTAAAATGCAATAAACTCAAATGCCTCAAATATTGAAATGACACTCACCATAATACCTAAATCGTACATGATGGAGCAATACCCAATGTCTTATGGAAGCCAAATGATGTGGTGGTTACCCTCATGAAGAACCTGAGATATGTGGTGGTGAAGTGAGCCTCTATCTGTACAAGAGGACACTATTGGTCAAGCTGTCTCTCAGTACTCCTTGTCTGCAACCTGAGGGCCTCGAGACATCATCTCCTTATTTATCTCTAGGAATTGGGGATAACATTTGGATCCTACTTGGGGACATGTACTTGCTGTAGAGTGCATGAGAACCACAACATATTCTAGTGGACCTGTGCCTACATTGAAACATAAAATCGTAAAATCCAGGGTGGTTCTATCACCCTTCGTCCATATATATCAAATTTCAAAAACTAAAAAATACAACTAATCTAGAAAATAAATTTTATCATTTTAAAAAAAAATTCTAAACTAAACATGTGATATGATGAAAACAAAATGCAAGTAGAGAAAAATGAAAAATGAAATGCAACTAAACTGCCATGAGCAATCAAGATGCAAATGCAAGGAAAGCAAGATGACCTACCTGCTTACCTGGGGCCTAGGACCTAAAGAAGTCAAGTGCCTTGAACATAAGGTCAGAGAAGAGACCCATTTACTGGTAATGCCATCTTTCTCATGTCCAAATCTATCAAGTAGTACTTCTCTTTTTCAGACTTCTTTTTGACGATGTAAGGGCCAAGCCAAGAGCTATCATCCCTCTGGTCATATTTAGGATTTTCCTTCCTATTGTCCCACATGAACGCAAGACTTCCTTCACTGTAGTTGATGTAAGGTATATTCTCTATATAAGGATAGGAAGGCATTTCTGTTTTGACAACATCTTTAATGGCTTTCTCACATTCTTTGTTTCCTTTATCTTCTTCCTTCTTCAATTTTTGGATGGATCCAGGTTCTTTCCCTTGGAACTTTACAAGCTTCTCCTTGTCTTCATTCGTTCTTGGGAGTAACGTATCTATGCAATCTTCATGCGCAAAAGGCAGGTCCGATGGATCATACTCAATGATCTGGTGGGGTACATCAAAGTCACACTCACTAGTGTAATCATGACTATTTGGATCCATCGCATGTTTGTCAGCTCTCTCTCGACTATACATAATCTCAAAAGTGCCATCTCCCATCAGAATATGTGCATGGGTGAAATCCATGCTAAGAAAACCTCCAAGAGCAACAAATCAAGCTATTGATAGTATCATTCCCCAAGCATCTATAACGTTAATGACTACTATGCTCATAATGATGCTGATATGAGGGAAACCAGTTAGGTAAACTTCAAATTTTTCACATAGCATGTAAACCTTGACCCTATTGGAATCAATACCACAAACATTTCCATATGGTCTAGTTGTCTTCAAACCAAGTTGTTCCATCACCTTCAAGGATGTGTCATTTGCCGAGGGCTCAAAATCTAGCAAGAAAATTTTCAGGTGGATACAGTTTATGCCCAAGGAAAGATAGAAGGGAGGGTTTCTATCCGTTTGCCGATCAAGATACATGGTGTTTAATATGATTGGAGGGTCTTCCTTCTCTATTGGTACATATAATAACTTTAAGATTTATCTCCTCACAGAAGGAATTTTGCACATCTTTGTTACATGGAGCGTCATATTCAACTTCCCAAACATGGCCGACATGTCTATGTTTAACTGAATCTCCTCCTCTATTGGAGTTGGATTCAAAAGCAACTCATGTATTAGAGGTGGAATTGGTGGGACCACCTTTTATGTAGACGGAGGAGGAGTTGTTGCTTTAGTTTGAGGTTGTAGTGGAAGAATTGAGGTTTTATTTATTCTTGAATACATCAAAATCTCTTTTTTCCTCAATTCCTTTCTTTGATCATCTGTCAACTGGTTTAAAAATTAGAGTTTTCCCTGTTTAGCTCCTCTTCTTCTGGATTCATGTATCTGTTCCTATGTAATATCTTCCTCTTGGAAGTTACATATCATTTCCATGAAGTTCATACTATTAGGGGAGTCTTCATCTTGTTGGGGACATTGATCTTCTCGATGGGGTTCTTGACAAGGAGAATACCATGGTGCTTCCTTTGTGTTGACCATCCCAACTGGGTTCAATGTGTCAGGATATTTTGCCTCTTGTTGAGGCTTTGTCTTCCAACCTGTGGAATCTCTTTGTTTCCTAACAAATTGAGGTTTGTGGGAAGATTGATTTCTCTCCACAGTGGTTAAGAGGCCCATGATTTGATTATGAACTTGAACAAACTGAGTACTCATCTGTTCTATCTTCTGATTCAAGAGAGAAATCAGATCCGGTACACTACTACTAGAAGATTTAGTCTTTGCTTCTATCTTGGTATGAGGATACTGAAAAGGCTCAACCTTTGATTCAAGAAGATTTTCTTCAATATCTACACTGTACTCCTTGGCTTGTGACAAGGTGGTGGGATTTTTATCCTTCAAGATGAAACATAATTTCCCATCAAAAGAATTCATATAAATGAGACATAAAACTACATATGTGGGACGTAGAGATGCTAGGATTTTACTGTATAACCTGTCAAACCTATTGTCAAATTCACTTATTGTCTCATTCTCCTTTTTCTTTATCTGATTGAACTGAACTATAAGCATTCCATTGTCTTTCTTCGTTGTCCATCTATTCTTGAATAACATGGCAAAGTCTTCATAAGATGCTATGTGATTGTCAGGAAATCCTATGAACCATCTCTGAGCATCTTTGGTCAATGATGAAGCTAGTAGCTTCATTGCTACATCTTCATGTCCTACCTCTACATTTTCCATGTCTCGGCCTATAACATAGATATGATCGTCAACAATGATCACATTATTTTCCTGAAACTTTGGAAACTGTTTGTGAGACTTTTTATCCCCAATTACTAGGGATAACTAAGGAGATGATGTCTCGAGGCCCTCAGGTTGCAGACATGGAGTATCGAGAGACAACTTGACCAACAATGTCCACTTGCAAAGACATAGATCCACCCCACCACCACAGTTCTAGGTTCATCATGAGGGTATCCACCACATGAGCTAGCTTCCAGAAGACATTGGGTCTTGCTCCATGAGGTACAAGCTAGGTATTATGGTGAGTTTCAATATTTGAGGCATTTGAGTTTGTTTCATTTTAAACTACTTTTGATTATGTAACGTCTGCTTGGAAATAATGTTATTTGCCCCGTTTCACTTTGGTGGTTGACATTGTGCCCTAGTAAGTGGGTCATCCTTAGGGATATGATTTGTACTAGGAGGTCCTCTTGACAAGTCATTATGCCATTCCTAACCATACTTGTCACTTTTCACACTTCATCCCCTCATCTCCTTACCTTTTGGGATTTTCGGGTGTACTAACTCGAGAAGGGATTGTCCCTCATCTCATGGGAAGAAGGGGTTGAAGGCCCAGAGGCTTGTAGCTGGAAAAAGATAAAATCCAATCATGAACATTATAGTTTCTCACCCAAGGATCCCAAGGACAATGAAATGTCTCTCATAAGAAACTGATGGGACTCGTAAGAAAAACAACTAATACAAAATGCCAACCAAGATGGAGCATGTGTGGGAACTGCTTTTCATGCTTAGGTAGAAGCCCCACATATTGTTTTCAACTTGGGGAAAAATGATGTGACCAGGGTAGAGTCAAGGTGGGTACTGTTTTTCATGCTTAGGTATAAGTCCCACCTTGGCTTCAACCTGGAAACATCCTAAAAGAACAAAAGACAATAAGTGGGCTTGGAAAAAGGTTGCATTGAAAACGAAGGTGCAACACACCCTCTGCAAAGGCACCCATAAATGAGACACTGCGATCTCTTGTATGTCATGAACATTGTTATCCCCAACTCTTAGGGATAACTAAGGAGAAGTTGTCTCGAGGCCCTTAGGTTGTAGACATGGAGTATCGAGAGACAACTTGACCAACAATTTCGACTTGCATAGACATAGACCCACCTCACCACCACAGTTCCAGGATCATCATGAGGGTATCCAACACATCAACTGGCTTCCAGAAGACATTGGGTCTTGCTCCATGAGGTACAAGCCAAGTATTATGGTGAGAGTCATTTCAATATTTGAGACAATTGAGTTTGTTGCATTTTAAAATTCTTTTGATTATGTAACGTCTGCTTGGACATTATCCTCTTTGCCCTGTTTCACTTTGGTGGTTGACATTGCACCCTAATAAGTGGGTCACCCTTGGGGATAAGTTTTCTACTGGGATGTCCTCTTGATGATTCATCATGCCATTCCCGACCATACTTGTCACTTTCCACACTTCATCCTCTCATATCCTTACCTTTTGGGATTTTTGGGTGTGTTATCACACAAGTTGTAGGTTGGGAAAATCCCAAACCAACCACCAAATGGAGACAACTTAGAGAACACCTAACCAAAGTCACCTTAGGTAGGTATTCCCGTCACTTTGGAGGTGAGAGAATAACCTCAAGGGGGGAATCCCAATGACCCTGGGGGAAATGAGATGGAAAGTGAAGAGATGAAGGAAGGTCCCCCTAAAGTTCAATATAGAATATGAATAAAGGCTCGAGAAAGAGTCTTGGTGGTAGCCAATGGTTTCCAAGAGATAAGAACACCTGCAAAGAATGATGTAACTACCTGAGACACAAGAACAAGCATAGTATATATGTATAATGTCAGGTGGAAAAGAAAGTTAGGCTTGTTGTCCCTAATTGAAACAATAAACATGAATGTATATCAGAAAGAAAATAAGTGTTAAAGCTGCTAAACAATTGCTAAAATTCCAACAAATGATGCAAGCGATAAGTTAGATAAACACTAGTGATACTAAAAAATGAAAGCACAAGACTTTAGAGATGAAACAAGGATGTAATAAAGAGTGTTTGGAGAGATATTTTGTATCCTTACGGCTATATAAAACAAGTTGTTACAACATTAAATCCAACAACCCAAACTTACAAAGAGTTCGCCCAAAAGTTGCGCTAGGCCTAGTAGATTAATGTGGCAAACTCTTAGCAACTTTTGATGTTTGAGTGGAAAGTTATAAATGAAATTGTGTTAGGGTTTCTACAGCCCTAATGCTTGTAGATAAAATTTTATAACAACAACAAGAAATACTTATCCAATTAAGACTCCCTAGTGGCTATGACGAGCCTAGAACATCAAGAAGAGATTGTAATTTAAACAATTTGATTATCTCATGTTTTCACGTATCCCAATGAAACAATTTTATTTCTCCAATGCAAATTGAAAATGATTAATGCTTTAACTATTGGGTTATAGAGTCAAATAAAGAGTTAACTATACTACTTCCTTAGGGGTGTAAACCCTCTTATTCCCAAAGGAAAGTAAAGCTAACTAGGAAGTGCTAAGAGGGTGTAAGCCCTTTTACTTCTCTTAGCACTACCTTAAGCAACAAATTATTTCCAAGACAAATATTGATGATCTTAGTGGGGTTGTATGCACTTATACTTCCCAAAAAATCCAACTAGTTAACCTTGCAACCATTAAAAAGAGACAATAACAAGATAAAACCCTTGACTTAGAGAAAAAATTAACAAGAGAGACTTCCACTTTACCAAGAATTATCCACCAATATGCAAGAGAAACACTTCACAAGAGGTATCACACCACTTCCTTCCACCAATAGCAATGTAAACCATGACAAATTCAAAAGAGAGAGAAAAATTCCCAAGAATAGCGAAAATTTCAGCCAAGTACTTCTCACAATGGGAGAGTTATGTTATCAAATGAGATTCACATGATCTTTATTTATTCAAAATGTCTAACACATAGTTTGTCCACATAAGTAAGGGTAAAACATAAGATAAGGGGTCAAAAACCCTTATCTTACCCATTTACACAAATAATAATATTTAATTCACATTTTTGCACATGAAAGAAACCCTAAAACAAGACGTCATCCTTCTAGGGAGACATTTTGACACTTTTCCAAGTCATTGGGGAAGAAAGTGGAGGTCGTTGGGGCTCCTATAGCCTTCTCTTCATGCACCAAGTTCAATACATGCCTCCTTTGGTCAAATAATTCCAAGTGTCAATGAGCAACAACTCCATCACCACTAACCCTAGCCCTAGGTGACGTCAAGCCCTAAAAGTGATGTTTTTCCCCTCCTGGGCAATTCATTTGGCATGTAAGGGCTAGATAAGGTCCTCCAAAGTGTCTTCTAGGCATCCAAAGGCAACTCATCATGATCCGACATGTGGGCCCTTGTCATACAACCTGTGGGCTTCAAGCCATATGGAAGCCCAAGCTAGGTTTGTTCTCCCAAAATTGATCACAAAACAAGGTCCTGCAAAACAAATAAGTACGCCCTCCAAGGATCTCAAGTCAAAATATCATGGCAAGTGAAAACCACATCTAATAAACAAGACACCTAAAAATATGCATTAAAACTACCTCATCAAATTAAACAAGTTCTCAAAGACCCTATACAATTGACCAAGTTTAGGTATGGGAGGGGTGTCATAAAAGTCCTATTTGGTAGACCAAAACCCTCAAGAAGGGGATGCTCCCAAGAATGCCCCTTCAAGGCCATGTAGTGGATGATGAGGTGGATAGGGGGTTAGAATTCATAGGTCAATGGGTTTCATGACATACAAGGGCTCATATTATCTCATTTATGGGTGCCTTTGTAGGGGTGTGTTGTACCTTCGTCTTCAATGCAACCTTTTTCCAAGCACATATATTGCCATTTATTAATTAATTAATGATCTAAACACATGTGCACTCCCAATAGTGAATCAATTAGCTTGGGGGTCAATAACATAGTGTCACTTGAAAGAAGAGGTCCACAAATTGCCATAGGGGAAACCATCAAAGCGTTATAATGCACTAGTGTTAGTCTTTCATTCAAGTGGGATATTTATTATGTGTTTAATCTTTTGTAGGCCTTCAATTCTTTTAAGAGAAACACTTCATAATTATCAAGACCTTCCTAGGAGAGAATCTAGAAGATTTATATTTTAGGATTTTATCTTTTGCTATCCACCATCCCCTTGGGCCTTCAACCCCTTCTTCCCATGAAGTGAGGTACATGCCCTTCTTGGGTCACTGAAGTCAAAGGGCCTAGAAGAGGGCAATGTGATGGGAAAGTGATGAGAGGAAAGTGAGAAGTATGGTTGAGAATGGTACGATGACCCCTCAAGGGACCCCCAATTACACTCCTTCCGCAAAATTTGGCCACTTACTAGGAAATCGATGACACTCACAAGGTGGAACAAGGTCAAAAGCATAATTTTCAAGCGTTCTATAATCAAAAGCAACTTCAATACAACATGCTTAAATTCCTCAAATATTAGGGTGATTACCTACCACAATACCTGACTTGTACCGCATGGAGCAAGACCCAAATGCCTTCCAGAAGCTAGCTGGTGTGGTGGATTCCTTGACGATAAATCCAAAATGTGGTGGTGAAGCGGGTTTCCATGTGTGCAAGTGGAGACTACTAGTCATGTGGTCTCTCGGTACTCCATGTTTGCAACCCGAGGGCCTCGAGACATCATCTCCTTAGTTATCCAACAAAATGGGGATAACATGGTGTACCTACCCAAGAAGGTATTGTCCCTCATTTCATGGGGAGAATGGGCTGAAGACCCAGATGATTGTAGCTGGAAAAGATAAAATCCAATCATGAACCTTCTAGATGCTCGCCCAGGGATCCCAAGGACAATGAAATGTCTCTCATAAGAAACCAATGGGACCCATGAAAAATAATTAATACAAAATTCCAACCAAGGTAGAGCATGCGTGGGCACTATTTTTCATTCTTAGGTAGAAGCCCTACCTTGGCTTCAACATGGAAATATCTTAAAAGAACAAAAGGCAATAAATGGGCTTGGAAAAAGGTTGCATTGAAAATGAAGGTACAACACACCCTCTACAAAGGCACCCACATATGAAACACTACGTTCCATTGTATGTGATGAACCCCATGCCAAAAAATCTTGCCCCCATCCATGTCACTTTGTCCACATGACCTAGAGAGGGGTCGACTTGAGAAACACTCTTGAAATTGAGGTATGATTCAATAGGTCGTTTTGTCAACCCTCCCATACGTAAACTTGGAAAATTGCATAGGGTCTTTGAACACTTGTTTATTTTGATGAGGTGGTTTGGATGTACATGATTAGATGGATCTTTTATTGATTTAATTTACTCGTCATGATACATTTGACTTGAGATCCTTGGAGGGCATATTCATTGTCTTTGCAGGACCTAGTTGGTGGAAAGTTTCAGAAGGACAAGCTCAACTTGGCTTCCTTGGGGCTTGAATCCCACAGGTTGGATACCATGGCCCACACACCGGATAACTATGCTAGCCTTTGGAGGCCTGAGGAGATACCATGCAGGAAATAACACAACCCTTAGCCAACCCAACGATTTTCTCTTGAGGTTAAACCGTCACTTTTGAGGAGGTTGATGTCACCCTAGGGCTAGGTTTGTGGTGGTGGTGTTGTTTATTGACACATGACACATTTGGATGGAGAGGAGTACCTTGAAGACCCTAGCGCTTGAGAGGGAGGCCTTTGGAGGCCCAACGTCTCATCTCCAAGCTCAACGATTTGCTAGAGGTGCCAAAACATTGGCCTAAAGGGGTGATGTCATGCTTCTTTAGGGTTTCTTATGTGCATTTTTGGGTTAAATTTGAATTTTATATTGTAAAGGGGAAAAGTAAGGGTTGTTGTCCCCTTACTTTGTGGTTTACCCTAGAATTAAGTGGACAAACACTTGTAGTAGGATTTGTATAAATAGAGATCATTTCATTTCATTTTTATCATAGCTCTCCCATTGTGAGAAGACTATTGTGGTTGAAATTTGCACCCTACTTGGGCAATTTGGTAGCTCTCTCTTGTGCAAATGATTTTTGGTGATATCTCTTGGTAAATGATTGAGCTAAGGTGGTGCGCACCTCTTGGAGATTTCTTTACTTGCTTATGAATGGCCAATTGCTTGGTGAACTAGGGTTTGATCTTGCATCTCTCTTGGACTTGGTAAGGAAAATATGCAATTGTTAGTTCTTCTTGCTTATTTCATGATTATTGTTGGTTGAAATCCTAGGAGGAGTATAAGTGCATACACCCTCCATTAGACTTCATTTCTTTTGCTAGTTTATAAGTAATTTATTGTAAGGTTGCTAAGAGGAGTACAAAGGTGTGGACCCTCTTAGATTTATCTTAGTTTGATTTGCATTCCCTAGGGAGTAAGAGGATTTACACTCTATTGATGTCCATTTTGGTCATCGGTACTTAGCCGACAAAGTGTTGCGAGGCTTCCCCTTAATTTTCATTACTTACGCAAAATTTTTTGCACACTCTCGCTAAGTTTCTACTACATATTTCAAAGATCATGTCTTCAGATCATTCACCATTCAGAATATTTGGAAATTAGAATAAGCATGTGTTAATGGCTAATGGTGATGATCAAGTATGCAAAGTGGTAACAGATTTATCTCGAACAAAGCACGAGTTCAATACAATTTCTTGACAAAATCATTATGACCCTTAACTCATAACTATATATGCCCTTTTTCTCCACTTACTCTCTTAATACTTGCTCTCTTAATGTGTCATTGGTGTATTAACATTACTTTTCTTAGAACCATCATATATCACTCTATGTCAATATATCACCTTACCTTCATACCTTATAAATAAAGAGAAATATGTCATGTTATTTTATATTATACCCATAATGTATCATTTTCCAATTTCCAAGATATATTTCTATGAATAATTCTCCAATATTTTAGTTATGACATAAGGTTTATCCAACGTTAACTTTTTTAGGTTATGACTTAGAATTTCCCCATGCCATATCAAAAGTGAAAATAATGTCTTATGTTAGTCATCTTTTATTTCCACTTGACACTTTATCTGAAATAAAAAATGGATCTTCAAATATGGATTAAACTACCTTATGTTTTGGAACCACTTCATGATGTCTTATACACACATACCTTTTCCTTATATGCATTCTGGAAATTGTTGGTTGCTCCCACAATTAAGAAGAATTATTATTCTGTGCCTTCAATATCTACAACGTTTTCTTCCATTACACTGGAAACCAAGCATACAAAACAGATTGGTTGCAGAAGGCAATCATTGTTTTGATGCTATTCTCGATGTCCAGGTTTGCACTGATCATTATTCTTTCAAAATGTATGCTATTGTAATTACCAGATGTATAGTAACAATTTCACTGTTGGAGATATGCCACAAAAATAATGGGATGCAATTGCTGGTGGAAAGCTATCAAAACTTTTAAGATGGTGCTGTCAGTACGAGATTATCAGACAGAACTCACACATGAGCGACTTCTTCGGGCATATACCTTTACTAATAACCAGAAAGTGTAGAATTTACAGTGTCAAGTTCAGTGGTTGGAGTGGTCAAAACAAAATAAAGAGGAGTACATTGAAAAGTATAAAAGTTGGCATATATAGAATTTATATGGTTCAGTCACGCCAGTAAAAGTTTTTAATATATATTTGCGGGGAATTTACTAGGGCGGAGAAATCTATAAATTCACACGCTTATCTTTTTCGAAACATGCCATTAATTAACAAAAAGATCGTCTATAGCCAGGCCACAAATTCTCTGCCAAAACAATTAAATTGCACACAAATTCAATGAAAGGAATATCCCTCTGGCTGGAAATGATTTTTACTTTTGGAGAAATAAATCCACATAAATACATAATGCAAGAGTTAAACCTGTCGTTGGAAATGTTTTTCACTTCCGTAGTAACAAATTCACATAAATAATATCACCCAAGAACTAAGCCCATGGATGGAAATTCTTTTCATTTCTTCAGCGATAACTTCATACAAATATACTATGCAGGAGTAGCCTTCACAAATCTGCTAACTGATGATATAAAGAATCTGTTAACCGAAGATAAAATCCTTTACAAATATGTTAACTGATGATAATGGATACCTTGCAGAAGAGTCGGTATTCAGTTAGGGATCCACTTCCATGTGTTAGAGGTTTTGAGTTACTTCTTCTCTCGGCTTTTCCTTTCTATAAATTAGGTATAAAATGAGTTGTGAACCTTCCGCCAAAGTCCATTCCATTTGGGATCTATGTACAACCCAAGAGAGAGGTTATTCGATTCAGACGAGTGGCTAGAACATGAACTTCATTACATCGTTATATATTTTATGAGAATCAGATCAAAACTCAATCAATTCATGTCATTGAAAATAAGTGTCATGATAAGTGTCATGGAAAAGGCAGCGTGTGTCACTAAAAAAGAATTTATTGGTGGTATTTCTGCAGGGACAATTGAACACCATCAAGCTTGTACGTTGTGTGGTATCCAGCCTGTGGGTTGCACTGGGTTGTGAGCATCGACTCGTTTCCAGCCTGTGGGTTTCATTTTCACATTTTTGGGTGGGTTCTATTTGTTGGACAAATAATTCATTTTTGCATTTTAGTCTTCATTTGGGTTTTGGTTTTCATTGTGAGCTCTATCAAGTGGTTTTACTCTATGCTTGGTGGCAAAGTGTTTTATGTTTTTATTTTGGATTCCTAGTTTGTTTGTTCTCATTGGTTGAGCAGTAAATAGTCACCTTTTCCTTCCCAAGAAAAGAGAACCTAGAAAAAATCGTGTAGTTTTTGAGGGACTTATTTGTTTGTTCTCGCTGGCTAGACTATGTACCAGAGAGCATCCATACAAATCTAGTGTGCAAGTGCATCTATGTGATACACAGAAGTTATCAGACAGTAATGAAAAAACTTTGGAAAACATGAGATATTTGTTTAAGAAAACATGAGATATATGTTAAAATGTCATAGGATTATCAATAAATGAATATATCGATAAGTGAAAAGAGGAAATGACCGCGTTTTAGGAGGGTCTTTTATATGAAGTCAAGATTTTCAGACCACCTTCCTATCTCTTCCATTTTTCAGGAAAAATGTGGGAAAGCTCTATTTTTCTGCTCTATATTGGGTTATCTCTTCCATTTTTCAGGAAAAATGTCTGGGAAAGCTCTATTTTTCTGCTCTATATTGGGTTCACCTTCCCCAAGATAGAAACTAGCTTAAAGTTTGTTTCTTAGACTCATCCAAGCCTTGGGCTTATCGACCACAAGAAGAGACGTTTATCATTCTGCTTGCTCACACATATCCCCATAATCTAGAACTTATGTATACATTTTCCCAGTACTTCTAATTATCCGATTATTCAGAGGAAATTCTTCCATATATCTGTACATGGTGTTTTAACTTCCAGTGTTCTTGACTCAGGATATATAACTTTAGCAATCAAGGAGCATCACAAGTTGTGCAGGTATGCCACATAGAAATCAAGGAGCATTGTGAGCAGAGCACAAAGAAGGAGCACCACCAACATCCCATGCACTCAGGTACTATTACATTCACACTAACAAGAATAAAAATACATAAATTTAGATATTGAAATAACTCTCATAGAGTTATCTGTTCAAAGATATAACTTTAAAAAGAGTGAAACAAGGTAACCTGTTATGCTCTCCTTCAATGAGCATATCGACCAAACTCATGGAATACAATTGCACATGTATTCAATCTTATCCCAGTGCATGCCAACGATATGTAGCTAACGACTTCCATGTCTTTGTTGGTTCCTGCTGTCTTAGGAGGGTAGGAAAGGGAAGGGCCCTAGAAGCTTGATTACCTCTTGTCATCAATGGGGTTAGGATAGATAGATTCCACCAAGCTATGGTCTTGCCTGGTGTTGATCCTGTCTTATTAGTGACACGACCATAGAACTAAATTTCACAGATCTTGGATTGGCTAGGATTTAGGGCTGGTGCGGTTGGGATTTCTACCTGGTAGAGAGAGAAAACCATTGGACCTGGATAAACTACTGCTTCTGCCAAAGAAACTGGATCATACCCTGGTTGGTCATACTGAAGCTAAGGTGTGAACCATGAACCTTGGTGGATGGACTGTTGGATCACTGAATTGCAATGAATTGGGAGAATGATCTGGCGCTAGAGACTTCGCCACAACATAAAAAAAAATTGGACACTTCAGAAATCCGCTCAGGTATGGTTCTAGTAAAATTATACATACACCTTCATCCAACGTTTGAGGCGGTGGCAAGATGGGGATGAGGAGGTGGAAAGGGTCTGAGAAACATGTTACGAGGTGGCAAGAGGTGAGAAACATGTTACGAGGTGGCGAGCAACATGTTACGAAGGTGGCGAGACACACAAAAAACATATTTATAAACTCTAACAATTGAAGAAAAAAAATAACATACACCATGGTATTAATGTCCCATCATCGAGCATTGGACCAATAAGGAATTTTATGTGTGAAATTGGAGAAATAAAAAAATGATTTATTTTCAACCATAAATAAATTTAAAAACGAATTTTCAAAAAACTTTATGAAATTGTATAACAAACATACAAATTGCACCAGTTATTGTAGCAGATTGCACCCATTAATAGGCATAAACCATCGAGGCGATTGCTATAGTCCCTAGCCTAAAGCAGGGACTAAAAATAAGCATCAAAGAACCATTCAAAAGAGAAAAAACTACGAGGGAAAGAGGTATGCTGGGAGCTTGTGAGGTTGTTTTTCTTTCTCATACTTTTATATTACATTCTTTTTCTCTATGGAGGTTAATGATGTTGTGGATAGCAGGGAGTGTCCCTTAAGTGGTAGAAGGGAGCAAAGCAAGGTCAAGTTTGGGTTGTGTTCTCGAGGAAATTCATTTATTTGTTTAAGTCAACTGTGTTTTAGGTCAGAAATTACTTTCATTTTCATCTACATTGCTCCGTTTAAAATCCAACTTGTTTATCTTCTTTATTTTCTTATGTGCTTGATTATTCATTGTATGATGCCCATTGTGGATAATTAAATACCAAAACTCAGGTCATGTCCAAGTCACGGGAGCTTGAAAATTTCATTAATCTATGTAAATGTTTGGGTTTTCACTTTAATAAAAGAATTACTTCTCAACCTCTTGATTACTTTCTTTTCCATTCTAAGTTTCATTTTTCTTCATCTTCATTTAAGCAATATTCAACAAAAAAAAATATAAAAATACAAACCACATGAATTCATTCACTTTGTAAAACATATACCTAATCTTTTGTATTGATTTATTTTCTTTTATTAGTTTGATTTATTTTGGTTTATTTTAATATTCACTTTATCTTATTTTTTGTTGTTGTTGTAAATACTAACTAATTTTCCTTTTACTACCTTTCATAAAGATTTTAATTCTTTAATATATTTTAGGATTTTATTATAATATTTAATTAATTAATTTAGTTAGCTTAACTTCCTTTTGAAATTTTCACACTTACATTTTTATATTAATTTTGTTTAAAATTGCATTTCACTTACAAATAAAATATAAAATGATGATGATGATGATGATGATTAACATCCACTAAGACTGAATTGGTCTATCGGACCTTAAGAGGGTATCTGATTACTTGTGATTCTTTAGAGTTTTGTGTATGTGCTCGAAAAGCATTAAGAGAAGCTTTCCAAGATCACCATACTTTTGTTGAGTTAAGAGGTTAGGAAGGTTGGTAGTGTGATAAATATTTTGAAAATGGGATCTAATATGGGTATAGGTTGGACAATCTAAGAGAAAGTGTTTTTCATGTTCAACCTTCTTAGTGTCATAAAGGTGACACACTCTTTCATCCCATGGAATTTTAGGAATTGACCAACACCCAGTTTCACTATAGAGCTCGTGAGAATTTGTTCTTATCTTAACAATGCTTATTTTTTTCTTTACACTTGGCAAAACAAATAGATAATTTTGATCTTCTAGATTAGGGTTGATTACATCTTAATAATACATTAATTTCCTTTTTTCTTCTAACTCTTTATCCCACCACATTTTCTCCTTAAATTTTGATTTGACGTTTTTTTAATAGTATCTTTATTATGCAAAATGGTTTGTTTAACTTGTTCTTATACATTAGGTATCTAGTCATAACCATGCTCTCAATGGGGGAGAGGCTTGTTTCTAAGAGGAGGATGGGATAGGGCATATTTCCTTTAATTTTGAGATTATAGGTTATAAAATTCTTTTGTATTTGCTCTATGTTTCTCCAGGATTCACGAGAGATACTACAACCCCAGACTTCACACCCATAAATAATAACAGGTGTAACAAAATTCTCAAAGAGGAGTTTCTTCTTATCCCAACTCCAAAGATCAACAGATTTACAATAGTTTTCAAGCCCATAATAAGATTTCCATCCCCCAATAATCCTTTTCTCAATGCTATAATTCCAATTGATCTTGTGGTGAATATCAATTCCAAGATATTTGTATAAAGTCACTTCCTCCAAGTTGTTGTTGTCCTATACAAAGGTATCATAAGGGATCTTATTGGATTTAATAATCATGACCTTAGTCTTATCAATATTAACAATCATACCCATATTGGAGAAAAAATCCTTGAGGATTCTTAGTTGGATTTCAAGATCATGGGGACTCCTTTCCATAAGAACGATATCATCGGCATAAAGAAGAAGATTGATGACTATACCAGTGAGAGTAGGGCCGACACAACCTGTTTTTTCCAAGCATTCTTCTAACTTGTCAATGTATATGCCAAAAAGGGTAGGGGACAAGAGACAACCTTGTTTGACTTCGATATTGCAGTTAATCTCTTTTGACTAGCCCTCAGTGTTTTTAAACTTAGCAATAACATTCTCATACATCCTTATTGCAGAAGCCCTCAAGTTGAGAGGCACGTTTATCTCTTCCAACCTATTCCAAAGGTTTTTCCTAGGAACCATGTCAAAATATTTTCTAAAGTCAACAAAACAACAAAAAAGATTGGTTTTAGTATTGCATAACTCCTCTGCAATGATCCTAAAGGTAACAAGATGGTCCACAGTTGGATGATATCTCATAAACCCAGCCTGGCCTTTAGCTCTTTTACCATGAATTTCTAGCCAAAAGCTAATCTTCTTTTCTAAAATAATTCCATAAAGCTTGGCTAAAATCGGGCTAATCATAATGGTCCTATAATTAGAGGGAATGTTTCTATCCTCATTTTTAAAAATAGGAACAATGAGGCTTTGCATCCAAGGTTTAGGGAAGCCTTGCTTGATTGCTAAATTGAAGAGTGTGTGTATGTGAGGGATAAGGATTGGCCCTCCGATTTAAAAAATTTCAGCTCAGTAGCCTTCAATGTCCTTAGCTTTCCCATTTGTGAGTCGCTTAACCCTGAACTCTATGTCATCTAAAAAAAAAACTTATTCCTTTGTAGGGACAATAGGAATGGTCTCCATGGAATTAGAGAACTCGTAACGACTTTTAAGGTAGGAATTCTAGGTCCTTAAGGGAATCCTATTATTTTCTTTAGTATTGCGTTTTAGAATTTGGCTCCAGAAATTATTAGGATCCAACTTGTATAGTTGTGAAAGTTGCTCTTGTATTTTATTGACATAGTATATTTTTTTCCTTTTAATTAGGGCTTTGCACGTATTGATCTTATCGAGTTTTAAGGACTCATTAGAAGCATCCCTAATGGATTTCCTAGCAATTTTACATTATTTATCATACCAAGGGTTGATCATTCTATTATTCTTTTTATAGGACACCTCGAAAGAGAACTTGTTAATAGAAGTGGAAAGGGTAGTTGTAAAATTATGATAGAGTTCTTCAATGTTGTCCTTATAAGTTAGGAGGTTTATAAATGCAAAATACATAAAAATATAATATTTTCAAAATATAAAGTTTGTGTATATTTTGATTTATTAACTATACAATTACATTCCAAGTTTGCAATAAGATAATTTTAATTTGTTTTTCATGAATTTAAAAAAAATATCAAAATATAAAAGTTACTAAACAAACAAAATTAAAAAAAAAATCAAATATTGCAAAAAATTGAAAAATACATATATTCAAAAAACATGCAATAAAGGTTTCACTTAAGAATTTGCATTCCACTCTTAAAACAAAGTATTAAAACAATCACTTATACTTAGGCTCTTATTCTTTAGATATGGGTCTAATGCATTTGATCTCTAGGCTATAAAATAGGGTAACATTCCCAACTCTGATTTGTTTAGCGGACCAAGAGGTTGAGATGTTTGTGTTGGGAACTCTCTAGTTCCTCAACATCAACACACCCCTTGGGATTTTGTTAATCTAACTCATGTTTTTCAAGACTCCATTCACCCAAATTTTAAAGACACTAATATGAAGTTTGCATTAGAGAAAAAATTTGTTTGCATTGGTAAACATGATTTAGTGGGCCGCAACAAATTACTCTCCTTTTGATTTATAACTCACATTTCAACCATCAAAATTTGCTAGCAAGCTGCCATAATAATCTACTAGTCTCAATTCACGTTTTGGGTGGTTTACTTGTACTTTTGTGGGTTGAAATTTTCTGTTGTAGCAATAGTTTGCTACAACCACAAGGTTGCTAATATATCTCTGCAATACTTGTTTATAACAACCTTGTTTTACTGCTAAACTCTTGTGCCTTTATACTTGAGTTATACTACTAATTGCTAGATTTATCTCTTGCATCATTTACATGACTTTTAGCATCTTGTAGCAACTTCAATAAACATTTACTTGTTGATATATATTCTTGTTTAGTGTTGCAATTAGGGACAACAAGATTAAATTTCTCGTCCACTTAACTTTGATCTTTTATACGTGTTCATTCTTGTTTCTCGGGCAGGTACGCACATCTTCCGCAGGTACTCAAGCATTTGGAAACCATAAACCATCTTCGAGACTTGTTATCAAGCTATTTCTCAGTTAGATTATTGACCTATAGGGGCTCCAATTCCATAATCTCACTTTCCACTTCATTTCCCCATAGGGTCACTTGAGACTCCCTCTTGTGTTGGATTCTTTCTTCACAGAGGTTTATCTGAGTTGATAGTGGGTAAGCTCTCCCACTGTTATCTCCATCCAATGGATTGGGTCGGGCTTGTTGACATTTGAATATGTTAGGACTGGAACGACAACCTCACGAGGATATGAATCCCCCTGCGTTTTTATAGAGGTGGTACTCCTCTTTGGCTAAAAGACATATCTGTGATATCTTGGGTTAAGATAATGATTAAGAAACAAACCCTAGATCTTTATTGCTTGAATTTATTCAATAAAATGGTTCTTCAATAAGTTGATCTGATCTTTATGTGCAACAAGAAATCTTTAAACAATAGAAAAGATTGAAGGAGGGCTTCAACATCATAATTTCTTTGTGATCAACATCACACACACAATCTTCTTAATCACATATAAATGCATCCATATCTTCTTTACGAGAAATAGGAGAGAATAATTTGATCATCTCAAATAATTTTATAAGAGTATTACTATTAAGATCAAAAACATAATTTGATAGATCAATTTCAAATATCTCATATTTAAGACTCAAAGTTACAAGATATAATAGAAATCAACCCTGAAGTAATTCTTTATGGAGTTTTATTCATGAAAGATATTCTTCATTACAAAAATATTTGACAGTCATGTATATGGTTGTAAATACTCCATGATCATATAAAGAAATCCTTTTGAAGAATACAAGAAGAACACTCAAGAACTCAATTTTCTGCCCAATTCAGAGATTCAAGCATAAAGCTATGAGAAATGGCGTAGAAGAGAAAGAGTGGAGAACATGGAGATATCTTTTTCATTAATTAGAATCTTGGTTGTATATTCGTGGTTGTACCTTCTTCTTCCTATGATATTCTACCCCACCCCTATGGTAATTCTGATTATGGAACTCTAGACGAAGCATTTCTTCTCTTTAAATATTAGATATTCTAACTACTTGAATAGTTCGGGTTTTTCCCTTTCTTGAATTTCCCGTACAATTTTCTTCTTGAAATATTCTCTTTATTTAATGTCTCATTAACTGTTTTTTAATGAGTTCACATCATTATCATTCGTATGTTTAAAATGAGTCCATTTCCTTTTTTAATAAAAGTTTTTAAATAAACTTTTTGTTAGGTATATAGAGAGGTAGTGGGGGGGGCATAGTGATAATAGTAGAGGAAATTCAATGTAAGGTGGACTAGGTCCACTATAGTATTAAATAAGGTCCACTGAGGTAGTTAGATATAATAAATGAAGAAGACTTCTTAGAAGGTTCTTCTTCTAGAAGGTTCCTCCTCTAGAATATTCTTAGGTGGTTGGTAGCACTATATAAATGGGTTCAAGAAATGTAATGAGAAATCAAGAGAAGTATTATATTTGGAGTGGTATCTCAATAGGAGGATGCCCCCTCGAAGAGGCAAGTGAACATGAGAGGATCCCTTCCATAGTAGGATCCATTGTATGGTGTTGCCCTACCTCAAGGGTTTTCTATAATAATAAAGTATTGGTTTTATCTATTTCTCTCTAGATCTATTGTGGTGTTATTGTATTTAGAGCTTTGGAACTTAACAAGTGGTATCATATCATTTTCGTTGGCAGGAAGTGTCGGCAATTTTTTTTTTATTTTTGCATTTTTTTTTCAGAGAAGAAAAAGAGGGCAGCGACATTCCAAACATTTTTTTGTAGATTTCTATGAAAATTTTGTAGCAAATGGTTGTAGATATGAGTTCCTCTTAGAAAAATACTTAACTAAAAAAAAACCCGTCTAAAGTAGAGTCCGAGAAGCAAAGTTATCGACATTTTAAAATCTTCTATTTTCAAGGTTTTTTCGTGGACGACCGCACAATTTTTTTTATTTTTTTAGCAACTGGGGATGAATTTTCCAAAAAAAATTACAGATCTGAGTTCCTCTTTAAAAAATAGTTGATTTCAAAAAAACATTACCCAAATCAAATTTATGGAAGTGAAGATATCGTTGATTTAAAATCAACCTTTTTGGGGGTGTTGTTCCAGAGTCTGTACTTAAGGCTTAGAAAGTACAGTGTCTAGGCATCTAAAAGTGAGTAAAGGATAAAAAGGGAGAAGAGTCAACCTTCGGAAAAGGAAGCTAAGTCTGATTTCCAGGTGTCGTTGTCTCACTTCCAACTGTTCCTAGATGTTTATATCCCGTTCAATCGTGGCCCATGAACGTTCAAGTTCTACCTGGGTGGTAGTTGTTTTAAGTATGGTATCAAAGAGGTTTAAAGTGATATGGGTTTGGTCCGATAATCCGGGTTCAATATTAGGCTATCTTACAACAGGGACAGTCATAGAGGAACAGGAGAATTGAAGGAGAATTTGAGGTTTTTTATGCTATATCAATTTGATCTTATAAAAGAGAACCTTTGAATCCAATATTAAAGATAAAGTGCAAACCAAAGGCCTTTTCCCGTAACTGGGTTATATTTTAAATAAATGGTGTGTGAAATGTGAGAAAAACATTTAGCTGTCTATAACGTGAGGCTCCTATCAAGGGAGAATCTCACCCTGTAAACAGAATAAGAAAATAAGATAAGAAGAAATCTGACGAAGCATAAAATATGACAATCTAAAAGGTTCACAGGTCTTGTACCTACTAATAGCCAATACAGAGGAAAAACTGTAAACGATATAGATGACTAAAAATTGATCACCACAGTAGAGGTTTTACTAAATTGCAGCAAAAACATTCATCAGATATATATATGCGAAATGAAATTGAAATGAAATCACAGAGGAAACAAACTCATAACATAGTCTTAACGGAATCGGGAATCTTCGGATTGCTTTGTATTAAATTTCAAAAGGAGAGAGTCTCTATTACAATCGACCAAAAAGGTTGAGCCCCTGTTCTTTCTTCAAAGTGTATATTTATACAAATTTCTATACGCTAGAATCTCAATCATTCCAGGAATTTTTTCAGTTACAAAAAGGAGACTTATGCGTTTCAATTCTTTGTCTTTGTCCTCTTTCGGGCGGATGGAGCAACTTCCTTCCTTTGAACTTCGGGTTCTAAAAATTGAACAGGAAGACACATGTCATTATTTGGTATCGAAAACCTGCCCTTTCGCATGCTCGGTGCAAGTGACACACCTCTCCACCAACTGGGCTATCAACCTGGAAGGTTCTGCTTGATTATTTGCGTCACAAGTGTAACAATCCTTCACTAATTGTGGTAACTTTCCTTCTACCTGTCGGTCTTCGACGCCGATAGAACATAAATGTACACTTGGTTTTATTAGCCATTTATCTACTTGGACTATATCTGACTGAGTTATCTGTGATATTTCAACCAAATCTCTTTCCTCATTCTCCTTAATATTGAGTAGGAGCTTGGCTATATTAATTTGGCCCAGTGTCTCAGTGTTGTTTTCACCATCGAGATCCAACAAAGTCCCATCTATGAAGCCGAAAGATTCTTCACAAGATTTTCTTACCTATTTAACTTGTTTTCTACCTTCTGATATGTTACGCTCCCATGCCTTCAGCAAGATGTTACCTCGGGTCTGCTTTGGGATGGAAAACCTGGAACTACTGCCCGTTTCCTTTTTTGTCGTGGCTATAACAACCTCTTGGAAAGCAACCCGAGCCTCCCCAGCTTCTTTTTCTCTGAAAGAGATGTTTTCCAGTACTTGATCAATGAGTTGGTAGTGATTTTGAATAGTTTCCACTTTAGCAAGTAAATCTTGTTGAGTTGCCGACACTCTTTTTCAGATTTCTATGGCTTGGGATTGGAATATCCCGATATCTATCACCTGGATTTTGGCAAAATTTAATTTGGCCTGTAATTTCCCTATCAATCCTCCTTACTGGCTTATCTGTGATTGGCTAGTCTGAGCCATCTTCTGTGTCTGTTTGAGATCGGATTTGAGCCACTCAATTTCCTTTTGATCGGTTTCCCTAGCTAGCTCTATACCTGTGTTCACCTAATCTTTGGTGGTTGCTTCTGTTGTAGCCAGCTTATCCTCCAAAGTTTTGATCAAGCGGTTTTTTCGCTTCAACTGTTCTTTTAGGGACTCTATAGAATATTGGTTAGTTGTAGCAAAAGCCCCCAACATCCCTACTATCTGAGTTGCAAATTCCTGTTTTTTCATGGCTCTCCCATCAGCAAGGATTTTAAATTTCTTGGCTACCTTGCCTGCTTCTTAATAAATTTCTTGTCTCACAATGGCCTTTCTCTTCTTATCGAAGAAAAATTCATTCGGAGGCAACTCTTCCATAGTTACAGGCGTTAGTTCCTCGCCGAAAATCCAACCTGCATCTGGGATCCCCTTTGTGGACTGTAGGGGAGTAACAGAAATGATGGGGCTGTCGATATACTTGGATGATTTCCCCGGGGTCACAACTGAGGCTGGCTTGCTTGGAGGGTTGGGGATTTTGGCTTCTTGTTTTTTGCCTCCGGTTTGTTTCTGATTTTCCTGGTGTTCCTCTTGGTCAGGTCCTAAATCTTTGAATCCCTTGGCCTCCATTTTTTGTACATTTGCAGTCGGTGGGTTCTTACCCTGTAAGATTGGGGGAAGGCAGCTCTGCCGATGTTCCTAAAATTTGAAGAAATCAATCTCTCCTAGGGCGACAGAGTTTGAATCCGAGTGAGAACCTCAGCATAGGATCTCACTCCTCGGAAGACATCATCATGAGGAGAATGCTCATGTTCATACCTTTTAAGGCCACAACTCGCCATGTGATTTCCCATGATCCTGTGTGGGTCATGCTTCTTGAACTCAATGTGGACCAATTTAATATCCTCCAAAGTCACTGCCTCGGCTTTCGCGTGTCTGAAATCTAATAAAGAATAGGTATTCAAATGAATGGGGAAAGGCGACCATACCTTCTTCGAAAATCCTTTAAGCTCCTTGCTTATGCCACCAATCATAGTTTGCCTAGCGATTTCGCGAAAAACCAGCCTATCTGGTATGAATAATGGTAGGGCATAGGGGAGAACAGAAGTGCCGAAAACCCTGATGTATGAAAATTCAGCCTCTACGTACCAGTCGGTCACGTTGTTCAAGTTGGTGGCGATGTTGTCTGAAATCCTGAGCGGTGGGTTGCCGAAGATGGATACATGCATTAGTACCATTACCCAATTGAAAATTTCGTATATAAAATATGCGGCCCTATCTTCCCAAAGTTTTGAGTGGTAGACATGGATAGGCTCAGCCTCTGATGGAGTCCATCTCCAACTCATTAAGGGGAAAGGTGTCATGAAACAAACAACATCCATGATGTAGGCGGACATAAAAAATGAAGCGACCTTCCCACTCGCCTTCTGCATATGGTATTCAATAATCCGGTTGGTTAAACTGTCAGATAACAATTTGGCCCAGTCGAAGGAACAACCTTCAACGACTGTATGAATCAAAGGCACCCACGGGAGGAAAAAATGTGTGGTATCCTCCTTCCCGTACAACCTACATGTCATCATTGTTATATATTTGAATTGATGTTCCAGGGAAGAGATTGAATAAACTCCGTTACCGTACGCCCTAAACTTTGTGGGGTGCGAGACCCAATCTTTGATAAGATCAGACAGGATTTTTCCGTATTGCTCGCATTCTTTCTGCTTAAAACCTTCCAGAAACAAGGCATTGTGTGAGAAGTTTGGTGTGGGTGATAGTTGGTACATCACCTACAAATGTTCTAGTCTAAAAGTCCCAATGGTCACCTTCTGCTCTCTGATAATAGTTCTGGTTGGGATATCCACATGATCTAATGCCCATCAGATCATATCATAATATGGAAGGAGTCGTGGCCTGACCGCTATCTTATGCATTTCTGATTGAACGACGATTTTGTATTTGGTGGCCAAGTCGTCCTTCTCATTATCACTGGAGTCATCTGAATAGTTCACCAATTTGGACTGAAGAACCTCAGAGACGTATGAGCAGGTTCTGACAGAATCAACACTTCGGGGTGAAGTATCAGAAACAGTATCTAAGCCTTGCCCTGAACTCTCAACAATCGCCTTGGAAGCTTTTCGTGGGGCCATGATAGAGGACTTTGACTTAGCTCTCCTGCAGTAAAAATGTGTATACATACATAAATTAGCCTGGTGATAAAAGCTTCTTTGCGCAAGATAGAAATGAATTTTGAAACAATGAGAGAAAGAACTCTATATCTCGACCATTTAAAACCCCGACATCCTTACGAGAAGAATGGTCAAATCGCTTTTTTAAGAAAGATTTAGCAATAAAAACAATATCTTTACTTATCACTTCACCTCATTTCAAATAAATGCCATAAATTTTGTTGGGTCGTGACACAAGTTAGCGCAAAAAACATTTAAATTTAACCCGTAGACAATGCGTGCTAATATTTGTATTAATGCACTGATTAATCTGGTTTAACTTCTTTAATTAGGTTTTCTTTAAACTTTAATCACCCTTTTCGGCGTTCACTGTATCGGGAGATTTCATTCCTATCTTTTGAGCCCTTAAAACCCGAGATCGCGATGACGCGATCTTGTTAAGCAAAAACGCGATCCAGATTAAGTGTTTAATTAATCAGTGTTTAATTAATATCATGATTTTGTTAATATCGTGATTTCGCGACTCGAGGCTACGAAGGTAAAGTTTCTTGGAAGAGTGAATGTCGAGTCGTGAAACCCCGACATTATTTAAATACGGTTTAAAACGACTTACCCCTAACACTAACCCAGGTGACTTTTGAAACTATTTCGCAACTTCGCCTATTAGAGTTATGACGATAAGATTTTTGGGGAGGGCGATCACCGAGGCGTGAAATCCTGACAGCACTTAACTAAGGTTTAAGGAACTTTACTCTCGGTGCTAACCTGGGCAAGCTTTCAAGGTTGTTTCGCGACTTCGCGCATCGGGGCTTGGAAACAATGTGACTTGTAACTCCCGAAACGCGATATCCCGAGGTATAGAAAAGTGAAAAAGCTTGCTAAATGGTTAAATGGAAATGGCTTAGGAGTACAATGACCATCGCCACTTCGCATATCGGGACTACTAATATTTTCAATGGGTAAATGTCATGAAGTAAAAGACAACTTAATGTCCAACCTTTGATTTTAAGAATTACATTTAAACTAGTTGAAAAAGGCGGCTCCAACAGGGGGTTTTTCGGGACGACGACGAGACTGCAAAGTTCATAACTTTTCACAGGGTGCTCAGATTGCTACCAGATCAGTGCCATTGGATAGATAATTTTGATATATTTATTTTTTGACATTATATGTGGTGTTTCCAATGGATATTAGACTTCTCATGGAACTTCAACAAAAGTTTGCATCCCTCGAGACATGTCTTCAACAAGGTGTTTAAAATATTCGGGAAAGTATTCAAAATATTCAGGCAATCACCCTTGGAATGCAAGAGAGATATATGATGCAAGACATCAAGGATCAATATAGTCAAGAATTATATGCATGGTATGATTTTGAAGCCACTTGTGATGATTGGTATATGGACAGTTTTCATTTCTGGGATGACAACCATTTCTATCTTCTATTTGATGACTCTGCTCCACCTCATGTAGAGCACATCCTGAACAGTGGAGAATAACCTTTTATGCATATTCTTCTTCAATTTTCTTATTCTCCAATCCCAGTAGATAATTTTTTGTTTGGTTCCACATATTTAGATCTACATGACCAATGTCAATCTTTGGAGCATCATTTTCAGTTAGTTATTGGGTTCCGATATCTTCCGCGTGGATTTCACATGAACACTTGGACATGGGACCCCAATTTACAATGGTGGTTGGACTATTTCAGCATGGTGGCTTTCATTTCTCCATGGGACCCTAGTTCTCTAGTTTACTTCAACGCTATGGTCCACACTTACCAATGAGACCCTGGTATATGGTTGTACACCCTCATAACAAGCATTGAGGACAACACTTTCATAAGGGGGATGGAATGTTAGGTAGCGAGAGAGGTAGTGGGGGGCCCGAAGGGCCCATAATGATAATAGTAGAGGCCATTCAATGTAAGGTGGAATATGTCCACTATAGTATTAAATAAGGCCCACTAGGGTAGTTAGACATAATAAATGAAGATGACTTCTTAGAAGGTTCCACTTCTAGAAGGTTTCACTTCTAGAAGGTTCCTCCTATAGAATATTCTTAGGTGGTTTTTAGCACTATATAAAGGGGTTCAAACAATGTAATGAGACATGAAGAGACACATTGTATTTGGAGCGATATCTCATTAGAAGGATGCCCCCTCGAAGAGGAAAGTGAACATGAGAGGATCCCTTCCATAATAGGATCCATTGTATGGTGTTGCCCTACCTCAATGGTTTTCTATAATAATCAAGTTTTGGTTTTATTCATTTCTTTCTGGATCCATTGTAGTGTTGTTGTATTCAGAACTTTGGATCTTAACACTTTTATTTTTAAAATTTAATTAATTTCCCTTTAAAAGAGGATGAATGTGTTTTAATTTTCTGGAAGTGATAATAAACTTTTCAGCCATGTAAATCACTTCATATGTGATCTTCAATGTCTTATATTTCCAACGATATAATTTTTTTTCCAAATCTGTCGCCCGGGTCTGAAGATATGAGCTCGTGAAGTTGAGTTGTCACACATATCCACTAAAATTGAAGTTGAATGATATTTCAATTTATGGTAATGCATTTTCATTCCTCCTAACCTATACCCTCATCGTATTCGTTGAAATACCTCTCCAATGGTATGAATTTTGTGCAATTCCATTGCCTGAAGCTCAAGATATGGCCTTCAGAAGTTTGTGACTCAGCCACCATCGATCAGATATCTTGGGAAAATCTCAGCCCTTGATTTGAATTTCGTTTTTACACCTTAATTATTTCTACTTTTTTGCAAATTATTATCCCACATGCATGGGACTCTTGAAATATTTAAAGTATAAAAGACTAAGTGTAATACACACTTAGTAAGAAATGTGAAGAGAGAAAATTATGGCTCTTAAGAGCTCGACCTCCCTTAGAAAATTAATTAAATAATAATATTTTAGATAACAAATCAACCTCCACCTCGTGCTATGTCATTGATGAGTCAACAACTAAAATATCACCACATGTTATTAATGGTAAGATGCCGCATGTCACCAATAATATCACGTCATGTGTCACTCCTTGTGTGTGGCTAAAATATCACCACATGTTATTAATGGTAAGATGCCACATGTCACCAATAATATCACGTCATGTGTCACTCCTTGTATGTTACCACATGTTGCCATTAGTTAGGTTCCATATATCACTCCTCCATAGGCTGTGTCATGTGTCATTAAATGAGTGGATGTTGGATCTTCCATGTGGCATCCCTTAATAAGTTAATTACATTCCCATATGATCAAAAAAAGGTTTCCACATGGCACAAGATGAAGGGTTAATAATAAAATATTAATTCATAAAGTAAGTGGGAAATGGTTAAGTGTTGGAAGAGGAAACAAAAAGGGGGGGAGGGTAGTGTAGGGAGGGGGAGAAATGTATGTATCATGTGAGATTAGGATGACATAGGGTGAGGTGAGGGGGTAGGAAATGTAGGGAGTTGGGAAGCGAGTTAGGAAGGTGAGGGGGTGT
>ML784299.1:35626-69872 GCA_009831015.1 Picea engelmannii | reverse complement strand
CCAACCTGTCATGAAGTGGAAAGAGATGAGTGTTGTGAGGGAGAAATGCATGATAGTTTAGAGGGGGGGGAGGGGGGAGTTTGTAGGAAGAGAGGATGGATGAGTGACATAAGGTGAGGTGAGGGGGTGGGTGGGTAGTTTGTAGCCAACGAAGGTGAGGGTTGTTGGGTTGGAGAAGTGAGGGGGTAAGGAAAATGGTGAGTTTGTGAGTGATTATTAAAAATAAAGTTTAAGTATGGAGTGTGAGGGAGGTGAGAGGAGTGTCAGGTTGGTGGGTGAGGGGTATGGGAATGATGCGGGTTCGTCAATCTGCTAACTATTACATTTAGTTTAAATGTAAAATAGTTAAGTGAGAAATGGGAAGGGAGATATAAGGAGAAGGAGGGATTTTTAAAATAACTTTTTAAGTGTTGAAATAAAGGTGAGTGTTGGGAAAGGAAAGAAGAAATAAGATGGGTCTTACACATATAAGATTTAAATAAAACAAGGGTCTTGGACCCGCAAAATTTTAAGAAAACAACGGTCTCTAGGCTCGCCAAAAATTAGACGTGTTTCGAAGAAATTAGCTTTGTTCCACATGGAAGAAGTGCCCTTTTTCCGCTTAAACACAAACCTGGATATCTTGAGCATACGAAGTTGGATTTTGAATTTGAAAACTATGTGACGAAGTAGGGACTGAGGGATACACAATGAACTTATAATCATTCAAAAAATTTCTTCTTTTGATATCATTTTTTTATTATTATTCCAGGAGCGAGAAAATGTAGATGACCAAATTTTGGTCAACGAGGATTTACCCAACCAACAATTTGTGTGATAACAAAACCCATGCCCAAAAGTATTTCCCCCACACATGTCACTTTTTACACATGACCTAGAGAGGGGTCCACTTGGGAAACACTCATAAACTTGAGGTATGATTCACCCAACAGGTCTCTTTGTTAACCCTCCCATAACTAAACTTGGAAAATTGCATAGGGTATTTGAGCACTTGTTTATTTTAATGAGGTGGTTTGGATGTACATACTTAGATGAATCTTTTATTAATTTGATTTACTTATCATGATGCATTTGAATTGAGATCCTTGAAGGGCGTATTCATTGTCTTTGCAAGACCTAGTTGGTGAACAGATTTGGAAGAAGAAGCCTAGCTTGGGATTCCTTGGGGCTCGAAGTCCATAGGTTGGATACCATGGTCCATACACTGAACGATGATGCTAGCCTTTATAGGCCTGAGGAGAAACCAAGTAGGACCTAACTCAACCCTTATCTAGCACAATGATTTTCTCTTGAGGAAAAACGTCACATTTTGGAGCTTGACATGACCCTAGGGTTAAGGTTGTGGTGGTGGTGTTGTTGCTACTTGATACTTGACACGTTTTGATGGGTGAAGGATTGAATTGGAGAAGAAATACCTAGCACATGAGAGGGAGGCTCTAGAAGGCCCAATGAATTCCACTTTCCACTCCAATGACTTGTAAAAGGTACCAAAATGTCACCATAGAAGAGGGATGACATCACTTTAGGGTTTCTTATGTGCATTTTTAAAGTTAAATTTGAATTTTATAATGTAAAGGGGTAAAGTAAGGGTTGTTGATCCCTTACTTTGTGGTTACCCTAAAATTAAGTAGACAAACACTTTTAGGAGGATTTGTATAAATAAGAATCATTTCATTTCACTCGTATTGGAGAGGATTCTTGGCTAAAATGTGCGCCCTACTTGGGAAATTTTGTCTATCTCTATTGCTACTATATACTATCTCTTTCTATAGTTTGTTTTGGATATTGGATGAATAAGTAATGCACTATCTTTATTGGAGGTTATTTCTTGCTTTTATGGTGGATTTTCTTGGTTAAAAGGAGTTTATCTTGTTAATGCTTGGACTAGGTAAGGAATCTTTCATGTTATTGCTTCTTTTCTTGGTCACAAGGTTAATTTAATAAAATTTTGGGGAGTATAAGGGAATACAACCCCACTAAGCCCATCATAATTTTCTTGAAATAATTTGTTGCACAAAGGAATACTAGGAGGAGTAAAAGGGTTTACACCCTCCTAGAGTTTTTCTTAGCTAGTCTTCCTTTCCTTGGGGAATAAAAGGGATTACACCCCCAAGGAAGTAGCACAACTAGCTCTTTCATTTGTAAAGACTTCATAACCGAATATTTAAAGGAACTAATCTCTTGCATCGGATAAATAAAATCATTGCATTGAGATACGTAGAATTACGAGATATCGAAATTGTTCAAGTTGGAATATTTTCTACATGCTTAAGACTTGTGAAGGTCACTACGGTGTCTTGTTTATCCAAGGATTTATTTCTGCTGTAATAACTCTAAGCTACAGCCATTAGGGATACATCAAATTACTTCCTACTTTTTATTTTTTCTCATGTTCTAACCATCAAATTTTGCTAGAAAGCGGCCAAGTTAATCTACTAGTTATTGTGCTTCTTTTGGGTGGCTTACTTGCTAGTTTTGGTGGTTGGAATTTTATAAAGAAAAACTTGTTTTCTACAGCCATAAGGCTGCAAAAATATCTCTTCAATACTTATATTCAACAACCTTTAATTGTTTCTAAAGTCTTGTGCTATCATACTTGAGCTTCACTAGTAATTGCTAGTTGGTCTCTTGCATATTTACTTGGAATTTTAGTGACTTGTTTAGCAACTACTCCATCTATTTCATTTCCGATTTATATCATTATATATTGCTGCTAATTGGAACAACAAGATTCACTTGCTTGTTCATTGGATTGTTGGGCTTGCATCTTGTCATTTCATGTGTCTCGGGAAGGTACAATCATCTTTTGCAGGTACTTAATCTCTTGGAAACCATTGATCACTTCCAAGACTCATTTCCAAGCCATCTTCCACCTAGTATCTTGACCTATATGGGCATCACTTGCATAGTCTCACTTTCCATCTCATTTCCCCCTAGGGTCACTCGGGATTCCCCCCTTGTGTTGGATTCTTCCTTCACTAAAGTGAGGGGAGGGTTTATCTAAGGTGACAATGGGTAAAATATCCCACCATTATTGCCATCTCATGGCTTGGGTTGGGATTTTCCCAACCTACAGTTTGTGCGATAACAAGACTCTTTTGGCATGTTGTTGGGATATCCGATAATGGTGGCCATGTTAAGGGTTTATAAAGGTCTTTTCCCAAGGGCGAGCCATTGGATTAAGGGGAAGGGTACCTTGGAAAAAGGTTTTGACAACGAGAGACTTGAGAGGAGGTGATCCAGGATCTTTTCATCGTGACTTATAAATAATTGTATTAAATGAGCATAAATTAAAGTGCACCATTAAAGAAGGGAAAACTTAGAAATGAAGAGACATAAGCATCTGATATGAACACAAAAAATTGATAACAAATTTCATCCCTGGTGGACTACGTCTCTGGGTTTGGCTCTCAAATGGGTAGGCTCTTTTATTAACTCAACAAAAGAATTTGGTAAATACATGAATATACCTCATTCTGAAATCAAGCTGCAGAAATAATGATCAGATCAGATTAAAAAAAAAAAAAAAAAAAAATCACCATTGGATTTGTGGCGTCAAATTACCCAAAAATGACTGTCTCCAAGCTCCAATCCAATTCTGGTACTGTCGCCCAAGATAAATTTTGTCTTGGTTGTTGTGCCCACTGCAACCTGCAGTAATGACAGTACTCGTCTCGAAATCCGTGCCACATATGTACGACCGTGACTCCCCTTGGTGGCTGGAAAAACTTGACTTTAATATAAATTTGGCAGATGGATATTTCAATGTGACCATTTAGGTGGATTGGCATTGACGCTAAAGTTAGGGTGCTAGCTATGGGGAGGTCCCGAGGTCAAACCCCACGAGCTCCCATTTTAGTGTTGTTGTTATAAATTCCGCCAGACTTGGTTAACGACTTCTAGATATGGTGGTTGTCACTAGATATGGCGGTTGACACCAGATATGGCAGACCTCCGCCATATTTGGTGGGGTCCCGTCAATATTTTTTTTGAATTTTCGGAAACGAGTTCTCCTTGGGCGTTTCGGGGATGCCATGTGTCGCTCACTGATTGGGGCCACGTGTCATCTTCTGATTGGTCCATATGAATGCTAACATCAATCCAAGTCAATCATATGTGACACGTGGCGCTCCCTGGATGGTGCCACGTGGCATCTCCTGGGGGTGCCATGTGGCACTTTCCTATTGGCCCACGTGGACCCCTGAAAAGTCCAATGGAGGGTGACACGTGGAAGATTGTGGTGCTACCATGTGGCATGCTAACATCAACATCTTGTACGATGATGTCACTCAATCGTGTCATCTGTTGACATCAGCATTAGGGACGATGATGTGTCCACTGCTGACTGGCCCTATTTGACCACAACTTTGACCGTGAATATATTTCAAACCGTAACTTTATTTGATGATTCGTTTGCGCCGTTAGAAATATTGTGACGTGCTCTTCACGATCATGCCATTTTTACTGAGTGTTGGGAACTTTTATTTTTTTTCCTTTCTCTGTCTGTTGAATTCATTCTGAGTGTTATGAGTTGCCTCTGTGAGTTCTGAGTTATTCTTAGCCTTCTCTGGATCATTTTTGGATCATGCCTTCCCACTAAGAGCCTTTTGGACCACCAAAATATTTCATCAACCAACTGGTAAGTGAAGGGATTTATCCCTCACTCTTTCCTTCTTGATCCGCCATGCCTTGCCGGACTGTGTACCCTTTAAGCATACTCGAAGATAAGTAATTCCATTTCTTTGTGAAGTCATCAGTCTTCGATCTAGGATGACATATTCCTCCATATGCTCCTTGACTTCTTGGCTGACCTGTTGAATCCCTTGAATGAACTTGCGAGCTACATCTCTCTCCCTGACATCTTTCACATACAACAAGTCCAAGGGGATCTTAGGTGAATACCCAAGACAAGTCTCAACTGGCGAATCATGAGTGAAATAATACATGAATTGATTATAAATACGTTGTACATACAATAATTGATCATCCCATGACTTAGGATGTTGGCTGCAATATCCTTGAAGCAATTGGACCACCATATTGTTTATCACCTTTGCCTGTCTGTCGACTTGTGGATGGAAAGAAATGCTCCTCCCCATCATGGTGTCCATGAGCTTCCACAAATTTGTCCAATATTCTCCTAACAATCGAGACTCTCGACCAAATATAATGAACATGGACAACCCAAAATGGACCCTTACATACTGGGATAACAAACGAGCAACCAGCTTGTCACATAACCTATCCTCTGCTACACATAAGTGGACATGACTCATGCTATACATGGGTAATCCCCTTACAAAATCCACTGAAAAACTTTCCCAAGGATAAGAGGAAATAGGAAGTGGTGTGTACACCCCTGGCCTTTCAATAGCGGGCTTACACAAGTACAACACACATTCCTTTACAATAGTGGTTACAAATACTTTCCTTCGAGGAAAATGCCATCCCTGTAAATAAATTACAATTCCCAAATTCCCAAGTATAAATGAAACACAAGCTTATTCAGTTACATGCACTTCCCTGTAGGAAGGAAAACAAGGTTTACTCAAATGGTGGAGTAAGTTGTCATGCAAACAAAACTTCTTCACCTGCAAACCCTGGAATATCCCACATACATCTTTGAAGATTTCATCATTAGTATACCATCCATCATTATTGATATGAGCTAAGGAAACATTCTTCAAAACAATATATGTAACAGTAGGAGATCTAAAAAGCATGTTTGTCCTTATGACATTGTTACTAGCACTAGTCTCAAACTTTCATGGTTGTTGAAGGTCAAGTAAGGTGAGCATTGGCACAATGTTGATATTTAAAGTGTCAAAGGTATTCTGTTGGCTGCCTTCCCACTGAAAGACCTGTCTCATCTCAAGCAATTCATTTTTATGTAAAGGATCAAGAGTATTAACACATTAGACTTATCATGGCATTCCCCTTTACAATCGTGAGTATAATATTCTTGTTAGTGTTTATAACTCTTTTTACTTGTCCTGAACTAACAAGTGTTGATTTGTCCTTTATGTTGTGAGATTTAATAATGTATCCCACTCCATATTTTGTAAGATGGTATTTGTTTTCCTTCTGAAAGAAGATATCCTTTCTATCATACATATAGGGACTCCCTAATACAATACCATAGACATCCAAAGGAACCACATCTAGATCCACTTCATCTATCATCTTATAAGCAATAGAAAACCTCAACCTACACTGCTTAGTGACATTTAACTTTTCTTTATTAGATACCCAACCGAGAGGGTATGGTTTGTGGTGAGGTCTTATGGTTAGTTCCAATTTCTTAATAAGTGTCTCAGATATTGAATTGACTTGGGAACCCATATCAAATAATGTGTCTATCTTCGTATGTTTCGATACAACTCTTATGTGGAATAGTGCACTTCTCCTTTTATCATCATCATGTGATTCATTTAAAGAACTTGAACATGCATAAAAGGAATATTTACCTTGCATCCTGATTGTTGCGATCCTTTCTTCGTCACCTGAATGAGAACCAAGATCATGTTGCATTGTAGCAATGGTCTTTGGCTTCCCCTTGCCTCCACACTGCTTTGGCCTTAACTCTGGATGTAGTTTCCAACAATGTTCGTTGTCATGACCCATTTTCTCGCAATGGCTACAAGAGGGTTTTCCTTCTTCCTTCTTTGTTGCATTTGTCCTCCTGTCCTTCCCATTTCCTTTCCCATTGAAATGGCTTTTAGAGGGCATGAATGGATTTTCCTCCTGTCCATTGTTACCCCTGCTTTCAAGGTGAGTGGCTTGCACAAAAACTTCGTCAAGATTGGTGGGGTTAAACAATAGTAAAGTATGACGAATATAAATGTAAAGTTCACCAATATACTTCATTAACGTTTCATAGGAATCTAAAGGAATGTTTAGTGCAAGTGATTTCTTCCTAAATTCCTCTGTGAAACTTTGGACTGTTTGACCTTTACCTTGCCTTAGATTTTTCCATTCGATCATTGCTTTATGTAAATATCCTAATGGATAAAATTACTTCCTTATCACTGATTTAAATTTTGACCACGAGGAAAGAAGATTACCACACTTACTTATGTCCCAAAGCTTGGTCTCCCACCATACGAGAGCGGTGCCTTCCAACCGAAGAGAATCTAGTTGCACTTTAACCTCCTCTTCATCAATATGTTGGACACAACAATACACTTCAATCTGTCAGATCCAATTATCTAGCTTTTCAGGATTAGCATCTCCATTAAACATAGGTAAAGCAAATTTTACATCAAGCTTTAATAATGGTTTCTTAAAAGAGGCTTTATGGCTAGAATGATGAGAATGATGAGAATGTTTAGGGGAAGAAGAACTAGAACTTTAAGGTGAAGATGGAGGCTCAAGAGGATCTCCTCCATCCCCTTGGTTTACCAAAGCATCATCATCTGCATGTGCTTCCTTTTTCTTCCCTTTCTTCTTCATCCTCTTCTCGTAATATCCATACATTTGCTCGACCATTTCTAACATGCGATAAAATACCATGTGCAATTTTTTCTCTTGTTCATCACGCTTGTCCTCTTCTGCCATTTTCTTCCTTCTGGATACACGACCAACTTCAGGATTGGAAGTATTTATAGTTCCTTCACCCTACTTATGCTTGGCCCTAGTAAGCATTAACACTCAACAATTCAAGTCAAAGATGATTGGTCTGATACCAACATGATCTGGGATCTTTTCATCGTGACTTATAAAGAATTGTATTAAATGAGCATAAATTAAAGTGCACCATTAAAGAAAGGAAAACTTAGAAATGAAGAGACATAAGCATCATATCTGAACACAAAAACTTGATAACGGAGTTCATCCCTGGTGGACTATGTCTCTGGGTCGTACTCTCAAATGGGTAGGCTCTTTTATTAACTCAACAAAAGAATTTGGAAAATACATGAATGTACCTCATTCTGAAATCAAGCTGCAGAAATAATGCTCAGATCAGAAAACAAACATCAACATTGGATTCGTGGCATTGAATTACCCAAAATTGAATGTCTCCATTCTCTTATCCGACTCTGGCACTCCCAAGCCCAAGAGAAATCTTGTCTCGGTTTTTGTGTCAACTACAACCTACAATAATGAAATTACTCATCTCAAAATCTATGCCAGTGGATGTACGACCACGCCTCCCCCGGTGGTTGGTGAAAATCAGCTTTAATATAAATTTGAAGGATGGATATTTCAATGTGACCGTTTAGGCAGATTGGCATTGGTGCTAAAGTTAGGGTGCTAGCTATGGGGAGGTCCCGGGGTCAAACCCCATGGGCTCCCATTTTAGTGTTTTTGTTATAAATTCCGCCATACTTGGTTAGAAACTTCTAGATATGGTGGTTGTCACCAGATATGGCGGGGTCCCACCAAATTTTTTTTTTTGAATTTTTGAAAACGGGTCGTCCTTGGGCGTTTCGGGGATGCCATGTGTCACCCACTAATTGGGCCACGTGGAATCTTCTGATTGGTCCATCTGAATTCTGACATCACACCTAATCAACCGTACATGACACGTGGCACTCCCTGTATGGTGCCACGTGGTTTCTCCTGGGGGTGCCACGTGGCACTTTCCTATTGGCCCATGTGGACCCTTGAAAAGTCCAATGGTGGGTGACAGATGGTAGCCTTTGGTGTTGTCATGTGGCATGTTGACATCAACATCTCATATGATGATGTCAACATGCCATGTCATCTTTTGATGTCATGCCGACGTCAGCAATACAAACAATGATGTGTCCCCTGCTGACTGGCCCTGTTTGACCGCAAATATGTTTCAAACCGTAACTCCGTTTGAAGAGCCATTTGTGCCATTAGAAACCTTGCAACGCTCTCTTTGTGTTCATGCCATTTTCACCGAGTTTTGGGAACTTTTAATTTTTTCCCTTTCTTTGTCTATTGAAGCCATTATGAGCGTTCTAAGTTGCCTCTGTGAATTCTTAGTTATTCTTAGCCTTCTTTGGATCCGTTTTGGATCAGGGGGCCTTCTTCAGTAAACTTTAGAAGGATTGAATCTACAAGGGGGAAAATGCTTGAGGGAAGACGAATTCTGTGAAGGTGGAGTCACGAGATGGGCTTCAAAAATAGCTCATCAAGGGTGGAAGGGGGATGTCCTTCAAGTGGAGTTGCCAGACAAGCTAGGGGTAAAGGTTTTGGGAAGGAATCTTGTCAAAATGTCGTCAGGGCATGAAAGAGGATTCAAAATACTCCCTGGAAATGACGCCAAAATGTTATCACACAAACTGTAGGTTGGGAAAATCTTGACCCAATCCACAAGATGGCGACAATGGTGGGAGAGTTTACCCATTGTCACCTCAGATAAACCCTCCCTTTCTTTAGTGAAGGAAGAATCCAACTCAAGGAGGAGTCACGGGTGACCCTAGGGAGAAATGAGATGGAAAGTGAGACGATGGGAGAGTGATGCCCCTATAGGTCAAGATACTAAGTGGAAGATAACTTGAAAATGAGTCTCATAAGTGGTGAATAGTTGTCAAAAAATTTGAGTACCTGCAGAAGATGATTGTACTTGCCTGATACACAAGAAAAGATGAGTATGAAAGCTTATGGTTAACTTGACAAGCAATTTAATCTTGATGTCCCTATTTGCAACAATCAACATAGATATATATCAACACATAAATGATTATTAAAACTGCTAACAAGATGCTAAAATTCAGGTAAATGATGCAAGAGATGAGATATAAATCACTAGTATAACTCAATTATGAAAGCACAATACTTTATCAATAAAACAAGGATTTTATAAACAAGTATTTGTTGAAATTACTAAGACAACTGAGAGGGGGGGTGAATTAGTTGTTACTGAGCTTAAACAATATATGACTTATTCAAAATAATTTTTAATCTCTTCCAAGTGACCATCAATATTATACAAGATATAAACAACATAAATAAAGAACATCAGTCACACATAAGATATACACAGAGACATATTTTCACGAGGAAACCCATAAAGGGAGAAAACCTCTTATTCTTCGAATGATAGGCAGTCTTTTAAGTTTTGTACATCATCTATCTTTGAGCACCAACTCAAAGTGAGGCTACTACCTCTGTTTTGCAAGCTCCAACTTGCTGAGAGAACCAACCCTCTTACTTCTCTAGCATCCACTAGAAGGAAGCATCAAATCCCTAATTGTTCCAGCACCAACTAGACTTATACAAGCACCAACTTGCATACATAAAACTCTGTGTTTTCCCTAGCACCACCCTGCCACCCTGCTTTTCTAGCCACCACTAAATAGAAGATACAACTTCCAATATTCAAGCACCAACTTGAATATCAGAGGACCACAATCCTCCCTAGCACCACCCTACCTCCCTGTTCATAAATTTTGGTTGAATAATCAACAACACAGATATATCAATTCTTACCAATTCTTCTCTGCTCTGTAACTTTGCTATGCTTCAGTCTGTTCTACAATTCTGCTCTTCTTTCTCTGTTCTGGAAATATTCTCTGCTTATGTCTGTTCAGCTTTTACTTCTCATATTTGAGATTGATTTCACTCTGCACATACTGTGATTTTCCTTTCTCCCAGTTCAATTCATTTTTCTAGTTAGAACAACAAAAAATACACAGTCGTTGCATGTCTCTTTTTATCCACACCGGCCTCTTCAGTTACACCTCGAATCTCCTTGGGAAAAAACGCCTCAGCAACTGAATCGTCAACCATTCAAGAATCATGATTTAGTTCAGCTAACTAAATCATAACTGAACAATTAATCTGTTCTCCTCTTCTGCATGCTCCTCCTGTCTTGATTCAGATCTAACGACCATCGGGAATTCAGGATGGGTGATCCAACGATCATTGTTTCTCCTCCTCCATAGCTTACGCTTATGATCTTGCCATGCCATCATAGTTGCGATGCTGGTCTTTCCACTTTCTCTTGTTCATCATCGTCGGGCTGAGCTTGCCATCAATGAAAAACAAATACTCTTCCTTTTGTCCGTAATAAATATGCCAACAATCTCCCCCTTTGGCATTGATGGCAACCTTGAAGAACCTGAACACTACTCTACCTAGACATCCAACCATACCATTGTAGCATCCTTACCATTACCACACTTTGTCCCCCTTTGATATCAATGTCAAAGAAGAAACACGCTCCTCCTGAGATGTTGCAGTACATGCTCCCCCTTTCAACTATGAGTAGCTTAGAAATACAAAATATATTCAATAAGTGCTCCCCCTGAACAGTGAACAGAATAGACAAAAGAATTTATAACCCCCAACTTCTGACGAATATATCCAAAAGGGGTTGCTGCTAACAATTTAGTAAAGATATCAACTATTTGTTCTGTGGAAGGAATATAATTCAGCTGAACAACTCTGTTTGTAACTTGTTCTCTGAGAAAATGGTATTTTATTGGGATATTCTTAGTCTTGGAATGAAGAACGGGATTCTTGGAGACACTAATGGCACTGGTGTTATCACAATGAATTGTAATCGGATCAATATAATTTACCTTCAAATCTGCAAGAGTTTGGATCATCCATAAAATCTGAGTGCATCAAGTAGCAGCAACAATGTACTTTGCCTCTGTAGTTGATAAGGAAATAGATCCCTTCTTCTTACTAATCCATGCTACCAACGAGTCACCCAAGAAGAATGCACATCCACTGGTGCTCTTTCTCTCATCCACACAATTTTCCCAATCAACATCTGAATAAGAAGTTAACTGAATATTCTGATTTCTATGATACCATAGACCATAGGCCATTGTGCCCTTCAAGTATTTGAATATCCTTTTTACAACTACTAAATGAATTTGTTTAGGATTAGAATGATAACGACCTACCATTCCAACAACTTGCATTATATCAGGATAGGATGTTGTGATGTATAGAAGACTGCATATCATTGATTGATATGTCCTTTGATCAACATCGCATGAAATATCATATTTATTGAGCTTGCAACCAACCAACATAGGTGTGCTAACATGAGAAGAATCTTCCATCTGAAATTTCTTCAATATCTCTTTCAAATATTTTTCTTGTGAGATAAATATTCCTGCAGAACTTTGATTTACTTGTAAACCAAGACAGTATGACAGTTCTCCTATCATGGACATCTCAAACTTTGTTTGCATAGAGTTAGCAAACCACTGGACATATGATTCATTAGTACAACCAAAAATAATATCATTTACATAAACCAAAACAACTAGTAAATTATCACCTTCATATTTAATGTAGAGATTGTTGTCAACAATACCTTTCTTGAACCCTTTGTCATGTAAAAAATTGTCCAGTCTATAGTACCAAGCTCGTGGTGCTTGTTTCAGTCCATATAAAGCCTTATTCAGCTTGCAAACATAATCAGAATTATCTGTCAATGAGAATCCTTCAGGTTGCTCCATATATACTTCTTTCTCTAGATCTTCATTAAGAAATGTTGACTTAACATCCATTCGATACAATTTAAAGTTCTTATGACATGAATATGCAAGAAACATTCTGATGGCTTCTGCTAGTGCTCAATTTTTCCAATATATTTTGAGAGCGTCTTTAACATGTTTATGTTGAAATTATCAAAATCCCTTTGAGTGTTTTCCAATGTCCAAACCTCAAATTCCCTAATCTGTCTTGACAAGTTCCTTTTGATCACTTTTTCCCCGAAATACTTTGACTTTGCCCTCTTGACCTGCAAATAAAAATAAATAAATTGGTAAACCCTAGTCTATGCTTGGTGGATTTTCAAATATAAAAAATATTTATTTGTTTTTTATATTTTTTAAATCTCATACTATCAAAAATGAGTGGTGTGTGTTTTAAAATGCCTAAGTCGCACTAAAAATAAAATCTATTGTATATACTTAAGTCTAGAATCTATAGAGTCAAGATATAGGCCCAAGTTATCAATATACCAAACTCCTTTATGCCTAAGTCTACAGGCCTCTCGGGTTTTATGGATTTTAACAAATTTTTAGGGGACCCACATGCCCAATTCTCAAGTCAACACATAAATCCAAGTGCAAGTGCCAAGCCCGATTCCTTTCCACTTGTCTCATGAAATATGCTATGCGAGCATTTGTGTATATAAAGAACACAGTCTCTAATTTCCTGAGACATATGGGATATGTTCCCTGAGTCATTTTTTAAAATGGAATGCAAGTTGTCAGGTGCCAAGTGATTATGCAGGTGTCGAAGAGCTAAATGTAGCTATGATTTATACAATGGTGTTCCCAATATTCTCACCTATTCCATTGTTTCCAGACATGGATGTGCAGAGGGGGTGCACTGTGGAACTTTCAGAAGAGCTACATGGGCGTTGCCGAATCTCCTGGGCGCTGCGTTTTTTTTCCTAGGCGCTGCGTTTTCTCCTGGGCACTGTAAATTTCCTGGGCGCTACCTACTCCCCTGGGTGCTGTGTATTTCATAGTGTGCTACCTAATTTATGGCAGGCGCTACTTAACATTTGACAGAGGCCGAATTCTATGCAGAGATACACCAGAATGGCACTACCTATTGGCACCTGGAATCAAATAGTTCGAATTCATTACTCTTTAGGTGGCTGATGATGTGGAGAATGGTTGAGATAGTAGTTGGAAGCATGATAACAACTTACCATCTCTATAGGACACTTGGCATGCAAGAGGAGGCACATCAATGAAGATCAAGGGAGGAAATGTCATTTAAATATTGTTGGATCTGTTACCAACACGTTTCCTTTTTTATAGCAGTTTGTTAAATCACTGTTAGTACATGTATTATATGGATAGATGTTGTTGAAGAATCCAATGTGAGGAAGGGCTAGCACGCACCTCCAACTGTTGCCTTTCCTTTTTATTTTAAATCCATGTTCCAAATGTAGGGAGAGGTTGGGATGGTTGAGTAAGGCTCCCAAAACTGTAATATTTTTTTTTGATGAAGTGACTATGATCTAACATTGTACTGGACTTAAGACTTTTTTACTAATAGAAATTAGCTTCTATTTCATCCTATATGCTTCTAATGCTAAATGTTCATGTCTTGAATGCTTCACATGGATAATTGTGATAATGTTATGGTGGATGTTTGATCATTATATTGTCATGTTGTTTATTTAGTTTCTAATTTCAATAAGATCTTGTTTGAAGAAACTTTCTTCCTTGGGATCTCATAGACCTGATGTTTGCAGTAGCCTTTACATTCCTCTCACTCAAGTCTTCCCTCTATCCACATTTACTCCCAAACTACTGGTTGAAGTTAGTCAAGACCTTATTTACTGGTACATGTTAGCCATGTTTCTGAGTAGGATATTATCATTTCGAGTCTTTTCCATTTGACCCTTTAAAATACTCATACATTCACATATAATATTTTTATGTTACCAAGCTCACCCGATTACAATCTAGGGTGACTTTTGGAGTGATAACATAAATGGCGTCGTTGTCAGGGATAGATTTGAGCAGATCGAAGAGTTCCCTGGGAAGAACGATATAGATCCAACTCTTGATGGTAGACAAGAGAGGGATACATAAAATTGACTGTAAACATCTACCTGGTGACTCCATGAAGACGAACCTGTTGGAAGACTCCACTGTGGGAACAAGCTTGGACATAAATGGAAGGCAGAAGCAAGTTCAGGTATCAAGTTCTGAATTTCTTTCTGGAACTTGTGCTCTTTATCTGTCATTATTTCTTGAATTTCCTTGCACACATTAGGAGAATCATAATCTTATTTGTATACTCTAAAGACCACCAACCTTCTCTTGCATATTCCTTTTTCAAACAAGTAGATTTACCCCCTTCCCATGTCATTAATGTTAAATATATCCATCCACTTCAAACACCTGAAGAAGATGAGGTTCATAAACACTTTTTTAATCAGTTTGAACCTTACAATTCTCTCCCCTCTCCAGATTTTAAAGTTGATTTATTACCTTCTACCATTCCCTCTACTATTAATAACCATCATGTTGAAATTCAACATGCACCAAATGATTATTTTCCTTTTGCAAATAATAAAATTGATTCAGTTCAGGCTACCAACTCCTCTGACCTTTACCAACAACCTTCTAGTGTTCAAAAACCCACTGAATTCCAGTTTAAGGTTAAGGGAAAGATGTTTGGACCTCTAAAGTTTTCATCCTTTCTTCATCCTTACCCTCCTGGATTTGTAGACTACCTACCCACTTTTTCTGGAAAAGATAACACTACAGGAGAAGAGCATCTGTCAACCTTTCAAGACTTCATCAATAATCTAGAAATCTTGCATGAAGATATTATCATGAGGCTTTTCTCTAAATCTTTGATTGGAGATGCTTCCTTGTGGTTCAAGAATATGGAAGTTGTTTCCATTGGTTCATGGGATGAACTATATGACACATTTTTAAAGTGTTGGGATGAGGACAATTCATTGGATTAGTACCTACATGAGTTCACTACTTTGAGAAGGGGAAAAAATTAAGTTTTGTCTATTTTTATTCGAAGGTTTTATAGATTGTATTGCAGCCTACCCCTTGAAATTAAACCTTTTGAGACTGCTGCCATGGTGTATTACAAAATGTCTCAATATTGTGACCTGTTTTGTATCTTAGGGAAAGAAAATATACATCTTTATCACAGTTATTCATGGATGCTGAGGAAGTGGAGGAGAACCTCCTAGCTTGTGGTAGGATTCAAAGTCAGCATCATGTCAGTTCTGAACATGAGGAATATTTTATTTGTTGTCCCAATGAAGAAAAGATAGTGGATGATTTGGTCCTGGAAGGAGGTATCTTTGACAGCCTTGCCTTTGAGGAAGTCATTGTCTCAAGCATTGACCAAGAGCATCTTGTTGTTGACAAACATTTTGGTAATGAATACTTTTTTGTTAGAAAGAATCATGAAACAAGACATTTTGAATGTCAAGAGTCCAAGGTTTGTTATGGACAACCTATTTTTGATGGACATACCAGTGATGGTGATAAACATAAATTTTTCATGATTTGTTCGGAGCCTCTTAGCACTATTCCTGTAGATGATGATTATGATCATGATCCTTATAAATGCTATGGAGGTGTTGAAAGGGATTTTCATATAAATCTAATCTTTTATCCATCACCAACCAATGAACAACCATGTCTTAATAAAACCCAAGTGTTAGAGCAACAGACTATCCCCATGGTATATGCAGATATGATCAACAATCAACCAACAGGTGGTTCTGAAGTTACGAAGCAGCTATTCGACCCACAGATTCTTGTGTCTGCCATTCAAACAAGTGTTCACGTAGAAGACATCAAACAAACTGTCAACATATTTGAAACAATGAAGGTAACCTTTCATAAATTAATCAAGCATTGCTTTCAGTTTCATGACCCTGTCAATGAGTACATAGAGTTACACTTTTCAAATACTTTGGAGCATGCATAATTGATCTTTTTATCAACATGTCCGGGTGAGTATGGTTTCTTGAATGAATTTTTATCACTGTTGTTACATTTCAAACATCAATTGTTGATCAATGACAGAGATGAGGTTTCTTCAATTTTAAAATTGCTTGAATGGTTGTTATGGAAGGTAGCATTCACCTAACCAATTGCAGAGCTGGTTAGAGTAGAGTAGGGTAGGAAATAAGCTTGCTGCCTGAGCATTTCTCTTCTTCTAGTTGGCAGCAGAAATATCAGTCAGCTTGAGTGAATAAAGGCCAATTTTGAAAGTATATAGAGATCAGTTGCACAGGGAAGATGAATCCATAGCCCAATGGTAAAGGCGACTAGAACTACTAGGTTCTTGGAAACCCCGCAGGGAGGTCTCCATCCCAGTTGGAGCCAATGTTAGCACTCAATTTTTCCAATATATTTTGAGAGCGTCTTTAGCATGTTTATGTTGAAATTATCAAAATCCCTTTGAGTGTTTGCTAATGTCCAAACCTCAAATTCCCCAATCTGTCTTGACAAGTTCCTTTTGATCACTTTTGCCCATAAATCCTTTGACTTTGCCCTCTTCACCTGCAATAAAAAAAAAAAAAAAATTGATAAAACCTAGTCTATGCTTGGTGGATTTTCAAATATAAAAATATTTATTTGTTTTTTATATTTTTTAAATCTCATACTATAAAAAATGAGTGGTGTGTGTTTTAAAATGACTAAGTCACACTAAAAATAAAATATATTGCATATAATTAAGTATAGAATATCTAGAGTCAAGCTATAGGCCCAAGTTATCAATATACCAAACTCCTTTATGCCTAAGTCTACAGGCCTCTCGGGTTTTATGGATTTTAACAAAATTTTAGGGGACCCACATGCCCAATTCTCAAGTCAACACACAAATCCAAACGCAAGTGCCAAGCCCGATTCCTTTCCACTTGTCTCATGAAATATGCTATGCGATCATTTGTGTATATAAATACAATAATCTTTAATTTCTCAAGACATATGGGATATGTTCCCTGAGTCATTTTTTAAAATGGAATGCAAGTTGCCAAGTGCCAAGTGATTATGCAGGTGTCAAAGAGATAAATGTAGCTATGATGTATACAATGATGTTCCCAATATTATCTCCTATTCCATTATTTCCAGGCATGGATGTGTAGAGGGGGTGCACTGCGGAACTTACAAAAGAGATACATGTGCATTGCCAAATCTCCTGGGCACTGCATTTTTTTTCCTAGGCATTGTGTTTTTTCCTGGGTGCTACGTTTTCTCTTGGGCACTGTAAATTTCCTAGGCACTACCTACTCCCCTGTGCGTTGTGTATTTCACAGTGCACTACTGAATTTTTGGCAGGTGCTACCTAATATTTGACAGAGGCCGAATTCTATGCAGAGATACACCAGAATGGCGCTACCTATTGGCACCTGGAATCAAAGAGTTCGAATTCATTACAATAGCCTTTACATTCCTCTCACTCAAGTCTTCCCTCTATCCACATTTACTCCCAAACTATTGGTTGAAGTTAGTCAAGACCTTATTTGTTGGTACATGTTAGCCCTGTTTCTGAGTTAGGATATTATCATTTCGAGTCTTTTCCATTTGACCCTTTAAAATACTCATACATTCACATATAATATTTTGATGTTACCAAGCTCACTCGATTACAGTCTAGGGTGGCTTTTGGAGTGATAACAACTTCCAATCTTGCCACTAGTGCAAAGGTTTCATCAAAATCCCGACCTTCAACTTGTGCATACCCTTTACAGACCAATCTGGATTTATTTCTAACAACTTGTCCTTTTTCATTCATTTTATTCTTGAACACCCATTTGGAACCTATTACATTCTTATCTTCAGGTCTAGGAACAAGCTCCCAAGTATTGTTCTTCTCAATCTGATCAAGCTCTTCATTCATAGCTCTAATCCAGTCATCATGCTTGTTGGATTCATCAAAGTTTTTAGGTTCAATCATAGATAAAAATGCAACCTGAGATTGTTCTGAGTCTTTAATCAATTTCCTTCTTGTTTGAACTCCTTAATTTATATCTCCAATTATCTGATTTTCAGGATGATTCTTTCTAACAATTCTGAGAGGTGGTTTTGTTTCTTTCTGTTGATTTGTGTCAGCCTGAGTATTCGTATCTTCATCTGACTCAGATTCTTCCCTTTTTATCCTTGGACCTGTTCATCTTCATCTTCAACTATATATTTTGTGCTTGGTTCAACACTGCTTACATTTCTGACCGAGATTTCTTCATCAACTTTTATGTCGATACAATCAACCAATTTATGCAGCCTCTTATTGTAGCATCTGTACCCTTTACTATTTGTAGCATAACCTAAGAAGATACTTTCATCAGCCCTGTCATCATATTTGCCAATATTTTCATCATTATTCTTGATATAACATTTACTCCCAAAGGCTTTAAAATGCTTGATTGAGGTAGGTCTTCCAAACCATAGTTCATAAGGAGTCTTGTCACTGTGTGGCTTGAGATGAGCTTTGTTAAGAATATGAACAGTGTAGAATCAGATCATGTCGCTGAGCAGGGAGGGTGAATCAGTGACACAACAATTATATCGATTTTTCATATATTAATGCAAACATAATTTTGACATAGTATTTTATCATGGAACCCAAATGGGAAAAGACACAAATTCTTTTCTATTAACTGCAAAATTTGTTTTACATGTTACATAGAAGGAATATGTACTTCCTCTTTGATCAACACCAACTGATCAGGATGCACCCACACACTAGTTTACCAGCACCAGCTGGTAGGAGGCTACGACCCCCTTGTTTAGTCAGCTACAAATGACAAGGAAGCACCAACTCCCTCTACAGGAACCAACCTGCCCTTGCACCACCCAACCACCCTTGCATAGGTATTTGTATTTCTTCCTGGACTCTGCTTCAGCTATTGATCTTTTGACTTGAACTGTAGAGACGCTTTCTTCTCACCACATTTTCTCATTTATATAGTCTTCAAACTGGTGTGAAATTTTAAAACAACGTGTCCCTTTATTTGAACCATTGTACCTTTTCATTTAAAATGATAATCTAAACTTTAATTAATATTATTTTTCTTTTTATTCTTTATTCATATTTTCATGATTTATTTTCTTTTGATCATGACTGTGTATTGGTTCATTCTTTGACCATCGTGCCTCTTTGATTAATCGTAATTGTTGTATGTTTAGTGGATCGAACTTCTTAAGATAACTTAACCATAATAATATTTTAATTGTTTTTAACGTGAGTACCTTTCATAAATTGATCACAACATGGATAAATTTTATCCATTGAATTTGTTCACGGATCTCTGTCAGTTTCATAGAGACCAGATACTTCATAGGCATTTCCTTCAAGCCATTACATATGACTGTGCTATAAGGCCACAGGATTTACCAACTACAACGATGTATAATAAGATGCTTATAGCATATGACCAATGACTATGACCTCATGCTTAGGCAATTAGACCAAACAAGCGCTTGAGTGCTTCTTTTAAAATCAATGGTCAGGATTTAATTGCTCACTGAGATGAGCTTCTTACGGAGTTTCGAGACTTTTTCGTTCAAGTCATCATGACTCTACTATATTACCAAACCCTTGGTCATGAAATTGTCAAATACATCTCAGAACCATACGACCAACCGCAGTGACCAGGTGCTAGACCAAACACTCGTTTTGAGCACTTTAGAATCAACGGTCGTGATTCAATCACCCACAAATATGGATGGTTGTTGGTGTTTCAGCATTTATCCATTCGAGTCTTTGAGACTCACAACATGTCAAATCTCCTGAAGACGATATCGTCGAAATGATCGGATGGATCACATTTGTTTCACGAAGAAATATCAACAGTTTATTTTAATCCTTACATTCCTTCATCCGATGGTCATGACTTAATCAACCGTTGTGATGGATGGCTATCGGTATTTTTCAAATTGTGCATTCCGCTAAGCAACAGGCTGATTCGGGCGACTAGGATTTGCGCATCTAGATCTGTGGTTGACGTTCAATTTCGGACCCCCTTTTCCATACTGCCTTTAATGAAAAGGGAGATGTCCGGAATTGGATGCGCAAGACTTGGACGATGGAGATCAAGGAGCTTAGATCAACGGTTAAGATTGGATTCTGGACCCCCCTTGCCATTCTTCCTTTAATGAAGGGGGTGGGGGGTCCGGAATGGGGTGATTTCGCATGGGTCCCCCTAAAACTACTCTCACTTCTTGCCGACCTAGTAAGGTGGGTGCACCTTACCTAGATCTAATGGTTGTTGATTCATGCACTTGCACATCCAATAGTCATGACTTAATATGGTCGTTTGACCAATCATCCAACGTTCCTTCTACTTGAAAATGATTTGACTTCTTCAACAAGAACTCGGGTTTGATCCCACAGTCGATGGGTATATGGGCATTCAAACTCTCATCCTTTTTGATGGTCACGATCCTCTCATGACCCTTAAGCCCACGATCAAATTCTGATCGAACGACAGTTGTTCTTTTCGCAGTGATCAAACGATTGTTGAGTCTTCTCACCATTTATGTGCATTTGATCAACTGTGTAATCCTTCCATTGATCCCGACTACATCTTCTACACTTTTTTCTTCCTTCATAGCTTTCTTCATGTGCTAGCCTTTCTGAACATCATCGGATTATTGATTCTATCATGATCAACAATTCATTCTTCTTCCAGAGCTTTGGACTTCTGGTTATGTACTTCTCATGTTGACATCAATGACAATTATGTCCAACAATATCCCCCTTTGTCATTGAGGGCAAAAATAAAACTTCATACACATTCTCCCCCTGTGGTGATGTTTTTGTCCTTTGAAGTTACTCTCCCCCTTTGGCATCAATGGCAAAGGATTTTTTTTTTTTTTTATGATCTATATGTATAATTTTTATTTTGACACCTAGTATTTTCTTCTGCAATCACACTTTGCCTGTCATAACTGAGTAACTTTTTCTAACGTTGATTTTTTTCTCCCCCTAGATAGGTTCCCACTTATACATTATATTTTTGAGAGATTTAAGTAGGCGGAAGAATTAATCCCAGTTTTTGCCTGAGATGTTCAAATACATCTCCGTTTTAGGGTGTTGTAAAAATATCTGCCACCTGTTCTTGTGTTGGAACATATTCCAATTTAATGTTGTTTTCAGCCAGATCTCTTAGATAATGGTATTTTAAGGGGATGTGTTTCGATTTTGAGTGTTGAACAAGATTCTTGGAAAGACTTATCACGCTTGTATTATCACAATGGATAATGGTGCATTCTTCAAATTTTATTTTGATATCTTGTAGAGTTTGTTTTATCCATTATACTTGTGTGCAACATTATGTTGTTGCAATATACTCAGCTTCAGTGCTTGGCAGAGAAATTGAAGACTGTTTCTTGCTTATCCAAGAAACTAGTGATTCTCCCAAAAAGAATGCTCCGCCACTCGTACTTTTTCTATCATCTATGCTTCCTTCCCAATCAACATCTAAATATGATTTTAATGTGAATGAGTCCTTGTCGGGGTACCACAAACCCAAATATATGGTCCCCTTTAAATATTTGAAGATTCTTTTTACATATTGAACATGACTCTCCTTTGGTTCTACTTAGAATCTAGCCACTATCCCAACAACTTGCTTGACATCGGGTCTAGAAGCTGTTACATAGAGCAAACTGCCAATCATTGATCTGTAATAATTTGTATCTATAGTTTTGGACTCATAATCCTTGCTTAGTTTGCATCCAAATGTCATAGGTGTACTAACATGTTTTCAATCCTCTAACTGGAATCTCTTAAGCACATCCTTAACATATTTACACTGATGGATAAAAACTCCTCTTTTGGACTATATTATTTGTAATCCAAGGAAGAAATTTAGTTCACCAAGCATGGACATTTCAAATTCTTGCTACATCTTTTTAGCAAAGTCTTCACTCATTTTTATTTCATTACTACCAAAAATGATATCGTCAACATACACTTCCACAATGATCAAGTTATTACCATCAATTTTGCAATAAATATTGTTGTCTGTTGATCCCCTTTTGAGGCATTGTTTTTGTAAATAACAATCAAACCTTGCATACCATGCTCTGGGTGCTTGTTTTAATCCATAGAGTGCCTTTTTCAATTTGAAAACATAGTCCCCTTTGTTGGTTAATTGAATCCTTCTGGTTGCTCAATGTAGACTTCCTCTTCTAAATTTCCATTGAGAAATGCTGACTTGACATCCATTTGGTACAATTTAAATTTTTTATAGCTGGAGAAATATAAGAACATCCTAATTGCCTCCAATATGGCCACAGGTGAAAATGTTTCTTCATAGTCTACTCCTTCATCCTCAGCATACCCCTTACATACTAATCTGGCCTTGTTTCTGATTACTTGCCCATCTTCATTCATTTTATTTTTATATACCCATTTAGTTCCAATGACATTTTTATCTTTTGGTCTAGGAACTAGCTCCCAAGTTTGATTTCTTTCAATTTGATCCAATTATTCAGTCATGGATTTAACTCAGTTCTCGTCTTTACATGCCCCTTTTATTGAGCTTGGCTCAATATGTGACAACAATGCAAATTTTGTTTGATACAACAATTGTCTTCTTGTTTGCACTCCATCACTCATATCTCCAATAATCAATTCTTCAGGATGATTTTTCTGAATAATTCTTGAGCGTGTCCTTGTATCTCTTCTTGGAAATTATTCTCTTATCCTTCCATCTTCACTATCTTCTTCACTATCACTAGTATCCATATCATCTTCTTCCCTTTCTTTTTCACTCTCTTCTACTTCTTTTAGTTGGGTGTCGAATGTCTCATCATCATCTTCATCTTTATTTGTAGATATGGTCTCTTGATTTTTGATCTTTATTGTTTTTAGATCATCTACTCTGACATCTTCACTTTCAACAATCTTATGTAATCTAATATTGTAGCATCTGTATGCCTTGTTGTTTGAAGCATATCCAAGAAAAATACCTTCATCGGATCTGACATCAAATTTTCCAAGACTCTCATCTAGTCTTTTGATGTAGCATTTACTTCCAAAGACTTTGAAGTATTTCACTGATGGAGCCATTCAAAACCATAATTCATAAGGGGTTTTATCACTATTAATCCTGAGCTGACCTCTGTTCAATATGTATATTGTTGTGTTTACAACTTCCCTCCAATATCCATTTGATAATTTTGCTTCATTTAGAATGGTCCTTGCAGCCTCCTGAACTGTTCTATTCTTTCTTTCAACAATCCCGTTCTATTCTTTCTTTCAACAATCCTGAACTGTTTTATCTTTATGGATGTAGTTCTTAACCTTCATATTCGTCCTTTTATATGCTCTACAATTTATAGCTTTGTGTCCAAAATTAGAGAAAGCATAGTAGTAACCAAGAAAAATGCGAGGATAGTTGTTTTGATAAAGCTTCTTTGGTATTGTCTTGCCTTCTTTCCTGATGAGTGGAGATAATTTTTTGGAGCTCTTGTCATTACTTGTATTCTCTTCATTCTTCTTCTTGAATGTACTTCAAAGAGCATCTGCATAAGATTTTGAGTTAACATGGCTTTCCTTTTGAGAATAACCTATTCCATTTTTTTATTTTCAGGATCCCTTTGAGCTGTAATAATCTTATCTAATATTTTAGAGCTATTTTCAAATTTTGTTTGAATGATTTTTGCATCTAGTTCCTTTTTCGGATGAACTATTTCTGCCTCCATTCTTTCACAAGTTATTTGTTTTTCCTTAAGAGACTTTTCCATATTTTCTTCGATCTTATTTGTTTCTAAGATTTATTTTCTCAGGTTTCTCATGAGTTTCTCCATTTCTTTTTCCTTTTGTTCATATTTTTCTTTTTGTTCAACTACAAAACCTTTCATGTGTCTATATCTGGTTTTGTATTTTCTTAATTCATTCAGAGCACTGAGAAGTTCTTCCTCCATATTGACTTCTACGTCATCTTCTAGATCTTCTTCATATTTGGTTTTTTTTGTTTCATTAGACTCTTCAATACCTAAGAAAAGGACTTCATCATCGCCAGATTCATTGTTATCACAGGACTCAGACGAACTACCATTTTCCTCTTTTGAATAAAAAATATTTTTCCCTCTATAAAACTTTTTCTTAAAGTTGGGCTTTTCCTTTTTCTGATATTGAATATTTTTGTTTTCTTGATCTTCAGGGTCCTCTTTGGGATAAGGACACTTGGATGCAAAATGACCAATTTTTCCACAGTTAAAGCATTTGAACGAAAGCTTGCCTTTGTACTTCCCTGAACCTTTCTAAAGTTTTCTAATGAAATTGGCTTCTTCCAAATCAGATTCTTCGTGATGATTAGATTGAGGATTTTTCTTCTGATTTTTCTTTGTCCTGGATGCTTTGAAGGTTGTTTCATCTTTTTTTGATTTATCATGCCCTATTCTCATTTCATATGTTTTAAAGATTCCATGGAGCTGATCAACTGTGAGTGTTTTTAGATCGGATCTATCTTCTATTGAATAGATCTTTTCATTATATCTCATAGGTAATGACCTTAGTATTTTTTGCACAATAGGTTTATTTGTAACTTCTTCTCCTACTACTCTAATTGAGTTGACCACTTCATTTACCTTGTGAAAGTACTCAGTGATATTTTCTTCTTCTTTCATTTTTAGATTTTCAAATTGAGTTCTGTAGGTCTGTAGTTTAGCTTCTTTGACTTTTTCATCTCCTTCATATACAACTTCCAATTTTTCCCAGATTTCTTTGGCCGATTTGCAATGCATAACTTTCACACATATAGAATCAGTCAACCTAGCTATAATTCCATTAACTTATCTTGAGTTATTATCACATATTTTCTTTCCTCCAGAGTCTTTGGGTGGAGTAGTCGGTGCAATGTAATTGTCTACAACAGATTGTCATATATCAAAACTGAGTGCTAAGATGAATTTTTTCATTCTTATTTTCCATAGAGCATAGCCTTCTCCATTGAACAATGGTGCTTTGTTGTTATACATCCCTTCTTGTTGACCCATCTTCAAGATCTGCCTTCAAGTTTGTTAGACTGTGCTGAAGGAACCCACTCTTATACCAATTGTAGAATCAGATCATGTTGCTAAGAGGGGGGGNACAAAATTTTTACATAGTATTTTATTGTAGAACTCAAATGGGAAAAACCAAAAATTGTTTTCTATTAACTGCAAAAATTGTTTTACATGTTACATAGAAGGAAGATGTACTTCCTCTTTGATCAACACCAACTGATCAGGATGCACCCACACCCTGGTTTACCAACACCAAATAGTAGGAGGCTACAACCCCCTTGTTTAGTCAGCTACAACTAACAAGAAAACACCAACTCCCTCTGCAGGCACCAACCTACCCTTGCACCACCAAACCACCCTTGCATAGGTATTTGTATTTCTTCCTAGACTCTGCTTCAGCTATTGATCTTCTGACTTGAACTGCAGAGACGATTTTTTCTCACCACGTTTTCTCGTTTATATAGTCTTCAAACTGGTGTGAAATTTTAAAACAACGCGTCCCTTTATTTGAACCATTGTACCTTTTCATTTAAAATGATAATCTAAACTTTAATTAATATTATTTTTATTTTTATTATTTATTCATATTTTCATGATTTATTTACTTTTGATCATGACTGTGTATTGGTTCATTCTTTGACCATTGTGCCTCTTTGATTAATCGTAATTGTTGTATGTTTAGTGGATCGAACTTCTTAAGATAACTTAACCATAATAATATTTTAATTGTTTTTAACGTGAGTACCTTTCATAAATTGATCACAACATGGATCAATTTTATCCATTGAATTTGTTCACGGATCTCTATCAGTTTCATAGAGACCAGATACTTCAGAGGCGCTTCCTTCAAGCCATTACATATGACCATGTCATAAGGCCACAGGCTTTACCAACTACAATGATGTATAATAAGATGCTTATAGCATATGAACAATGGTGGTGACCTCATGCTTACGCAATTAGACCAAACAAGCGCTTGAGCGCTTCTTTTAAAATCAATGGTCAGGATTTAATTGCTCACTAAGATGAGATTCTTACGGAGTTTCGGGACTTTTTCGTTCAAGTCATCATGAATCTACTATATTACCAAACCCCAGGTCATGAAATTTTGAATATATCTCAAAACCATACGACCAGGTGCTAGACCAAACGCTCGTTTTGAGCGCTTTAGAATCAACGATCATGATTTAATCACCCACAGATATGGACGGTTGTTTGTGTTTTGGCATTTATCCATTCGAGTCTTCGAGACTCACAACATGTCAAATCTCCTGAAGATGATATCGCTGAAATGATCGGACGACTCACATTTGTTTCATGAAGACACCTCAACAGTTTATTTTAATTCTTACATTCCTTCATTCGACGGTCATGACTTAATCAACCGTTGTGATGGATGGCTGTCGATATTTTACAAATTGCATGTTCCACTAAGCAACAGGCTGATTCGGGCAGCTAGGATTTGAGCGTCCAGATCTGTGGTTGACATTCGATTCCGGACCCCCTTTTCCATACTTCCTTTAATGAAAATGAGGGGGTCCAGAATTGGGTGTGAAAGTCTTGGACGATGGAGATCAAGGAGCTTAGATCAATGGTTAAGATTGGATTCTGGACCCCCCCTTTCCATTCTTCCTTTAATGAGAGGGGGGGGGGGTCTGGAATGGGGTGATTTCGCGTGGGTCCCCCTAAAACCACTCTCACTTCTCGCTGACATATTAAGGTGGGTGCACCTTACCTGGATCTAACGACTGTTGATTCGTGCACTTTCACATCCAATGGTCACGACTTAATATGGTCGTTTGACCAATCATCCAACGTTCCTTCTACTTGAAAATGATTCGACTACTTCAACAATAACTTGGGTTTGATCCCACGTTCGACAGGTAAATGGACAGTCAAACTCTCATCCTTTTCGATGGTCATGATCCTCTCACGACCCTTAATCCCATGATCAACTTCTGATTGAACGACATCAGTTCTTTTCGCAGTGATCGGACGGTTGCTGAGTCTTCTCACCATTTATGTGCATTTGATCAACTGTGTAATCCTTCCACTGATCCTGATTACATCTTCTACACTTTGTTCTTCCTTCAGAGCTTTCTTCATGTGCTAGCCTTTCTGAACATCATCAAATTGTTGATCCTATCATGATCAACAATTCATTCTTCTTCCAGAGCTTTGGACTTCTGGTTATGTACTTCTCATGTTGACATCAATGACAATTATGTCCAAGAAACAACTGTATGGATTGCTTCCACCCAATATGTATGAGCAATATTCCTTTCATTCATCATTGATCTTTCCATCTGATGAACTGATCTATTCTGCCTCTCAACTACTCCATTTTGTTGTGGAGTTCTTGGAATAGTGTATTCTCGTTTGATTCCATGTTTATCATAGAACTCTTTGAAGTTCCATGAACTAAAATCTCCTCCTCTATCAGACCTTACTGCCTTCAATATTTTTCCTATTTGATTCTCAATCAGAGCCTTAAACACTTTGAATTTTTCAAATGCTTCATATTTTGCCTTCAAAAAGACAACCCACGTTAGTCTAGAATAATCATCAATAATCAACATAAAATAGTTTTCTTTTCCTGTACCTTCTTTTCTTGAGGGTCCACATAAATCCATATGTACTAACTGGAGAGGTTTTTCTGTTGAAGGAAAGTTTTTAGATTTGAACTGTGTCAGAGTAAGCTTTCCTATTTGGCAAGGTTTACAAACAGAGTCATATGGCTTTGATATCTTTGGAAGATATTTTACTGCCCCATTGTTTCTAAGCTTGGTTATATGATCAAAATTTAGGTGTCCAAGTCTCCTATGCCATATCCAACTTCCATCTTGCTTGCTTAAGTGGAATTTTTCTTTTTCTTCTTTTAACACATAGACATTGTTTTATGTTCTTATCCCTTTTGCAACCAGTTGTCCTGAATTCACAGACTTTATTTTATAATATTTAGAAGTAAAAACAACTTCACATCCTTTGTCAAAAACTTGATTGACACTTAGTAGATTATGTTTCAGACCATCTACAAATAACACATCTTGAGCTTTTCCTTTTCCATTACTTAGGCTTACCATTCCTTTACCTTTTATTTTTCCTGGTGCATTGTTTCCAAAAGTTACATTCCCTGATTTGTTTTCACTTAGAGTTAGAAACTTACTTTTGTCTCCAGTCATATGTTTGGAACATCCACTATCAATATACCAGGGATTATTTTTTCTTTGGGCTGATAACACTAATCCACAATGGTCAACTTCTTTCTTCTTCCAAACCTTGAAATTTTCAGCAGCAGGATTCAGATCTGGCTTAAAGTTCTTTAAGTGACAGTCTACAAATTTATGTCCATAATTATGGCAGTTATAAAATTTTGGTTCACTGAATAGCAGATCATAATGATTGTTATGCTCATAACTGTTGTTATGTTTCACCTGCGTCTTTCTCCCAACTATCATATGATTTATAGTATGTGGTTGTTTGTTGCTTGGTTGTCTCAATCTTTGTTGTGGCAGATAACTATTCTTTGAATAACTTGTTTGCTCATATCTACATCTTAAAGAACAAGTTATAGCTTTGTGACCAAAGTTAGAACAAAAAAAAAAAATATCCATAGAAAAATCCTTTGTACCTGGAAAAAGACTGTCTTCTTTGAGAGGATCGATTTCTTCCATGCTGAGAGTTTCTCTGATCAGTTCTGGTACTTTCTTTTTCATTCCTTCTTGGTGGTTGATTTTATTTCTTTGTTTCTGCAGAGTGATTGTTGTCAACGATTGTAGATTTGAAAAACTTGATGGGTTTTGTATTACTTGAATGATCACTACTTGATCCTTCTTCATAGCCCAAGCTAGATTTCAACTTTGGATTCCTTTGTTGATTTAGAATGGAGTTTAAACCTTCTGATGCTTTAATACTTGACAGATTTTGGTTATACAATGCCTTAAACTTCTCCATTTCCTTTCTGGTTTTTACTATCTCTTCTTCTAAGGCTTCACGCCTCGCTTTCTTCTCTAATAATTGTTGTTTCAGAATGTCTTCTATTTTATTTGTCTCTTCTAACTCCACTTTTAGTAGATCAAAGTCTTCATCAGGTTTTTTTACCATTCATTTTAAACTGCATCAACAACTGTTTTTGTTTTCTCTTCTTATGTCCGAGTCTGTCAATTTCTTCCAAAGAACTGATTAATTCACCTTCCATATCCACCATAGCTTCTTCATCATCCATTTCACCTACTGAATGTTCATCATCAAGATCTCCCATAGCCATAAGAATAAAATCATTCACTTTGTCTTCACATGATGAATCACTATCTATGTCTTATGAGGAGTCATCATTGTTTGCACACAAACTTTTATTTTTACTATATTTCTTAAATTTGTATTTCTTTTTATCATCAGAGTTCTGGTCCTTTTGGTCCTTTTTCTTGTCAGGACACTTAGATGCAAAATGACCTATTTTACCACAGTTAAAGCATTTGAATGGCAGCTTGCCTTGGTATTTACCTGATCCTTTCTTTAACCTTCTCACAAATTTTGCCTCAATATCATCTAGTTTTGAGTCAACATCCTTATCTGCTTTAAAAGATGCTTCTCTAGTAATGGATTTATCTTTGCCAATTCTCATTTCATATGTATTTAGAGTTCCTAGGATTTGATCAATGGAAAGAGTTTTAAGATCATTTAATTCTTCTATTGCATAGACATTTGGATTAAATTTATCAAGAAGAGATCTTAAAATCTTATGAACTAAAAATGATTCTTCAATCTTCTCACCAAGACCCTTCATGGCATTCACAAGTTCTTCAAATCTTAAAAAAATACTTGCTAATTGTTTCATCTTCATTCATCTTTAGTTTTCAAATTTCAATCTATTTGTTTGAAGTTTGGCATCTTTTACTTTCTCATTTCCTTCATAACTGCTAATAAGTTTATCCTACATTGCTTTGGCAGTTTCAAGATGCATCACCTTTACAAACTCATCTTCAGCAAGTCCATTCAGGATAGCATTCATTCCCTTAGAATTAAAGCTAAACTCTAACTTATCATCCTTGGAAGCTAGCACAACAGGCTTTGTATATCCAGTCTCTACTACATCCTAAACATCAACACCTAAGGCCATTAAGTATGTTCTCATTCTAACCTTCCAGAAGGAAAAATTTGTTCCATCAAAGAGAGGAGGATTATTGGTTGAAGTCCCTACGTGACTTGTCATGTTTAAGCTTATAGATGTACCTTTAAGTAAAAGGAACCCGCTCTGATACCAATTGTTGAAATTACTAAGACAACTGAGAGGGGGGGTGAAACAGTGGTTACTGAGCTTAAGCAATATATGACTTATTCAAAATAATTTTTAATCTCTTCCAAGTGACCATCAATATTATACAAGATATGAACAACATAAATAAAGAACATCAATCACACATAATATATACACAGAGACATATTTTCACAAGGAAACCCATAAAGGGAGAAAACCTCTTCTTCTTCGAATGATAGGTAGTCTTTTAAGTTCTGTACATCATCTATCTTTGAGCACCAACTCAAAGTGAGGCTACTACCTCTATCTTGCAAGCTCCAACTTGCTGAGAGAACCAACTCTCTTACTTATCTAGCACCCACTAGAAGGAAGCATCAACTCCCTAATTGTTCCAGCACCAACTGGACTTATACAAGCACCAACTTGCATACAGAAAACTCTGTGTTTTCCCTAGCACCACCCTGCCACCCTATTTTTCTAGCCACCAGTAGATGGAAGATACAACTTCCAATATTCAAGAACCAACTTGAATATCATAGGACCACAGTCCTCCCTAGCACCACCCTACCTCCTTGTTCATAATTTTTGGTTGAATAATCAACAATACAGCTATATCAATTCTTATTGATTCTTCTCTGCTCTGTAACTTTTCTATGCTTCAGTCTGCTATGGAAATCTTCTCTGCTTATGTCTGTTCAACTTATGTTTCTCATCTCTGAGATTGATTTCACTCTACACATACTGTGATTTTCCTTTCTCCCAGTTCAATTCATTTTTCCAGTTCGAATAACCAAAAATACACAGTCTCTACATGTCTCTTTTTATCCACACTAGCCTTTTCAGTTACACCTCGAATCTCCTTGGGAAAAAATGCCTCAGCAAATGAATCGCCAACCATTCAAGAATCATGATTTAGTTCAGCTAACTGAATCATAACTGAACAATTAATCATGAAGAGAAACAATGGTCCTTCAATCATATTCCCAAATAAGTAGCACCATTGGATTACATATGCAGGATCTCACATTTATCTCATGTGTCCACTGGCTGTGACCACAGGCTAATCAGAAAGTGATTTCGCATTTCACATTTTAGATATCTTGTGGTGAGGCATCTCGACTTTCCATGTCACGATCTCTGAAAATAGGGCTTAACAATTATTACCTTCCCTTTTCGTGACCACCGACGATGACCACCAGCTACACCAATAGGCACTATGCAATTTCGCTTTTCGCAAATTTTGTTGTGAGTCACTCTGACTCTTCCAACTCCCAATCAAAAAATGGAGCCTTGCAACTTGCAAGCTCCTTCCTTCACATGCCCATGGTTGTGACCAAGCACTTATCCATAAAGCACTTTCATGACACACAATTTCGGGAATCCTGTGATGAGGTGTCTCGACTCTCCATCTCGCGATCACCAAAACTCCGAAATGGAGTCATATCAATGGTCCATGCTCTCCCTTGATCAACGACTTAGATTGAATCATGGTTTCACGTTTTGTGATTTCAAAGGATAGAGCTCCTGCTTCCTTTGACTTTCCAGTCAACGAAAATCTGACCTCTCGTCATGTGTAGTCTTCATCCAACGATCATGATTGTTTATCACAATTTCGCATATCACAAGTTTGAGGGGTTAGAGCACCTCCTCCTTTTGGATTTCCTGATCTGCGAAACTCTGAAACAAAGTTTTTGTCGTGCCCTGATCTTTCACCATGTGTCCTTCTTGGATCAACAGTCCCCTTGCTTTCAGGACTTTGTAATCCCGCTTCATATTGTACTTAAATATCGTGCTCCTTCTTCTAGATCCGACTATGGTCAGTCTTCGCGCTCAGATCTGACGCCTGAGATCTGTTCTCCTCTTTTGTGTGCTCCTCATGTCTTGATTCATATCTGACGACCATCGGGAATTCGGGATGGGTGATCCAACGATCATTGTTTCTCCTCCTCATGAGCTTACACTTCTGATCTTGCCATGCCATCATCCCTGCGTTGCTGGTCTTGCCACTTTCTCTTGTTCGTCATCGTCGGGTTGAGCTTGTCATCAATGAAAAACAAATACTTTGCCTTTTGTCCGTAATAAATATGCCAACAGTATTGCAAAGATATTTTGTCATCCTTATAGCTGTAGAAAACTATTTCTACAACATAAAATTTCTACCCACAAAACAAGCAAGTAAACCACCCAAAAAGTACGTTGAGGCTAGTAGATTATAAGGGAAATTTATTAACAACTTTTGACAGTTGAAAAGTGTGTAATAATCAAAGTAGAGGGAGGTTTGATGCAGCCCTAATGGTTGTATGTTGAAATTACTACAACAACGAAAAATAAATGGAGAAGTGAGATGCCATAGTGGGCCAAGAAAGTTTTAAGCACAAGCAAAAGTTTCCAACTTAGACAATTACAATATCTCGTGTTTTCACATATCCCAATGCAATGATTTTGTTTCTCCAATGCAAGAAGATTAATGCCTTTAAATATTGAGTTATGGAGTATAAAAAAAAAAATATCTTGTTCAACTACTTTCTTGGGGGTGTAATCCCTTTTACTCCCCAATGCAAGTTAAGCTAGCTAAGAAGACCCCTAGGAGGGTGTAAACCCTTTTACTCCTCCTAGGATTTACTTATGCAACAAAGTATTCCAAGAAAAATATAATTCTCTTAGTGGGGTTATATGCATTTATACTCCCCAAAATCTTAAGCAAATTAACCTTGCAATCAAGAAAAGAAGCAATATCAATAAACATTCCTTACCTAGTCCAAGTATTTGTTGGGCTCCGGATTTATAACATTTTCTTGCTGGTTCTTGAAGACATTGTTTACTCTCCTGAAGACTTTTGTTAAGCAAATGGCATTCTTTTTGTGCTATTCATACTCTGTTACACATATATGTTCCATTATATACAGAAACCATGAAGTGCTTCCAAAGCCACAAATGAGCGAAGAATTCAACTATAAATGCAACAATAATCCTCTTCTGCGGAGAATAGCTGAACTTTGCAAGAATGCAGGGTGTTGGCTTATAGAGGATAATACTTCTGATTATTTTATGATGGGTTGAAACATACTTGTGTAGAGGCTCCACACATTATCAATGCATTCTCTTTTTCTAAAGCTTATGGTATGATGGGCTGGCAAATTGGATAGATAACATAAACCGTTTTATGACTTCTAGGGCGCAAAGCCACGACTGCCAGAGGTCAGAAACGTTATGTAACATTGCCAGAGATCTGAAACGTGGTGTAACATTGCTAGAGAGATCTGGAAACGTTATGTAACATTGCCAGAGATCTGAAACATGGTGTAACATTGCCAGAGAGAGCTGGAAACGTTATGTAGCATTGCCAGAGATCTGAAACGTTCTGTAAAGAGATGCCACGCATTGCCAGAGATCTAAAACGTTCTGTAAAGAGATGCCACGCATTGCCAGAGATTTGGAACGCTATGTAAAGAGATGCCATGCATTGCCAGAGGGTTGGAAAAACGTGAGGCTATGCTCGAGAAAAGAAAGGATGTAGAGAGCCATGCGTGGGGGGATCTGAAATGTGATAGAGCTGTTATGCTCGGGAGATGATAGA
>ML784299.1:0-35526 GCA_009831015.1 Picea engelmannii | reverse complement strand
TTTCTTTTAAGCAGTTCAGAGAGTAGCTTGGCATCCTTTAAACCCCCTCTTCAGCCCTGCATTTCCTGTGCTGGTTCCTCTAAGTCTACCTTCCCGGGTTGACAATTAAATGTTGATTTACATGGTATATCTGCAGCTCGACAATATTAACAAGATAAACCTCTTTTTAACCAAGGAAATCCACCATAAAGAAAGAAATAGACCTCCACTAGAGATATCACACCACCCATCCTTCCAATAGCCAAATTAAAACCATTACAAGAAAGATGTGTAAAAATTCCCAAGTAGGGTGCAAATTTCAGCCAAGGAATCTCTTCTCCCAAAAATGTTAAATCCAAAATGAAATAGAAGTGATCCTTATTTATACAAATCCTCCTAAAAGTGTTTGTCCACTTAATTTTAGGGTAAACCACAATGTAAGGGGTCAACAACCCTTACTTTTCCCCTTTACAAGCTAAATTAAAATTTAAAATTTAAAATTTCACAACATAAGCCCTATGATAACGTCAACCCTTCTAAAGGGTGAAATTTTGACACTTTATGTAAGTCATTGGAGTGGAAAGTGGACAACCCTAGCCCTAGGGTGGCGTCATGCTCCTCAAATGTGACGTTTTGTCCTCAAGAGAAAATCGTTGGGACAACAAAGGGCTAGGTTAGTTGGTCCTCCACGGTGTCACCTCAGGCCTCCAAAGGCTAGAATCATCGTCCAGTGTATGGAGGCATTTCCCACCGTGTATCCTCTGAAACCTGGAGTCATGGGAGGATGGTGTTAGCTCACGCTCCACTAGACTTGTGATGATGGCTATTAGTTGCCTGCTAGGGAAGCTTGGTCAAGAGAGTGACACTTCTGCTTACGGGTTCTATTTGGAGTTAGGTCAATATAGTTGATGCTCCAAGATAGTCCAAGAGAGGAAGGATAGGGATGGAAGACATAATTAAGTTAGGGAGGAAGGATGAATAGAAATAGTTGAGAGTGTATGGGGATTTTGACTTATAGTAGAATTTATTGTTTTTCCCCTTTTTGAAAAGAGAATATGTATATATGTATATTTATAATTGCTTAATTGAGCTCCAAATATCTAAATGAACGTTGTTGTGCTAAATTATTATAATTGAGGGATTTTGTGAACATTTTAAATAGTTTACTATCTTTTATGAAATGAATGGTCTCGTTGATTGGATTGGACACATACAAGAATTACTTTAGGTGTGATAATTAATTTTGTTAGTACATGCACAAGCCTTGTATGTCCTAGCTACACATGCATTTCTTGCACATGTACACTAGTATGTATAAGTTTTTTTTGCTTACTAATAATGTTGTTTATTTGATGTGGATGTATGAACCATGTGTCATTACCCTTGTATTGTAAATTACTCTAACTTCCAGACGAAGTTTCTTGAAGGGTGGGTGTATGTAACAACCCTAATTAACTATGTAATTATCATGAATGATAAATATTAATTTAATTAATTATTAAAATATATTAATGAGTCTTTATTATTTTATTATTAAAAGGTGGGTGAAGTAATTAATGGGGGGATAAGGTTGTTGAGAATTAATGGGGGGGAATTGGGAGAAGAGGATAAGGAAGAAGGGGAGGACTTGGAAGGGAATGGTTATTTATGTTTGAGGATTTCTGAATTGAAAAAGGAGGAGAGGAGGAGGAAATTGGAGAAGTGGTTTTGGGGAGCTCTCACAGGGCACTGGTGTTGCTAGAAATTTTAGGCTCAGGGGCCAGGAAACCGTAAGGATTCCTGGAGCTAGGGAGTCAGAGAGGTTGTTCCTAGCTGGTTGGGAGGTTAATATTAATTCTGGGCAAGAAAAAGGGCAAGAACAAGAACATGATCACACATAAAAGGGACTAGATAAACCAACCTGGAGGTGGAGGTATGTATTGTGTTGTTGTTATCATTACTCTGTTGTCGTTGATATCATTATTTTGTTGTTGTTGTTTATTCCTAGTTTATTCCAAGTATAAGAAAGTCATTAAAAGACGTTTATAAACTGAAATTTAGAAAACCTTTATTTAGTTTGAATCCGGAAAATAATCAGGCTCTACATTCGTTTTGTTCTTTTAAGATGTTTCTAGGTTGAAGATAAAGTGGGGCTTCTACCTAAGCATGAAAACAAATGCCCACTTTGACTATGCCATGGTCACATCATGCTTCCCTAAGTTGAAGACGATGTGACTGACTTCTACCTAAGCATGAAAAACATTTCCCATGCACACTCTACCTTGTTTTGAATTTCATATTAGTTATTCTCATGGGTCCCATGAGTTTCTTATGAGAATCATGTCATTGTCTTAGGGATCCATGGGCGATCATCTAGAAGGTTCATGATTGGATTTTATCTTTTGCTAGGTACAAGCCTCTGGGACTTCAGCCCCTTCTTCCCATGAAATGAGGGACAATCCCTTCTTGGGTGAGTACAACCAAAAATCCCAAAAGATAAGGAGATGAGGGGATGGAGTGTGGAAAGTGGCAAGTATGGTCAGGGATGGTACCTCCTAGTATAAAACCTAATCCTAAGGGGACATCCCAGTAGAAAACCTATTCCTTCAAGGGGACAATTCATTCAAGGGGACCTCCTAGTAGAAAACCTATTCCTAAGGGTGACCACTTACTAGGGCGCAATGTCAACCACCAAGGTGAAACAAGGAAAAAAGCATAATTTCCAAGCAGACATTACATAATCATAAGCAATTTAAAATGAAACAAACTCAAATGCCTAAAATATTGAAATGGCACTAACCATAATACCTGACTTGTACCTCATGGAGCAAGACACAATGTCTTCTGGAAGTTAGTTGATGTGGTGGATACCCTCATGTCGAACCTAAGATCTGTGATGGTAAAGAAAAATTATGTCTGTGAAAGATGACACTACTGGTCAAGTTATCTCTCGATACTCCATGTCTGCAACCTAAGGGTCTCGAGACATCATCTCCTTATTTATCCCTGGGAGTTGGGGACAAAAATAAATACAACTTGAATTAAGCATACACACCATATTTTTGTTTGCTTATTTATTAAACATGTTATCTAATTAATATAATAAGTAATAGTAATAATAATACCAAATAGTATTAAGGGTGGTAGTAAGATAATTTGAAATAAAAATTTCAAATCATTTCCTCAATTTCTCACTCTTAAACTAATGCTTAATGATTTTTTGAGGTACTTTGGAATAAGGATACATGTTGGGTTTTTGTTTCTTCAAAATTGTTTCGACCTAGATAGGAGAACGTTTCATGGGATGTGAAGGGCTTATGGTCCCTTAACCCTTTTGTTTATATTTGACTTACATTTGGAGAAGTTAGATTGGGTGTATGCTTGTCTTGGGATCAATGTTAGGGATACACACTTCTTGAGGTGGTAGTTGGAAATTTTGGCATATTTGACATCTTCTACAAGGGAGCATTTGATTAGGATTGGTGCTTGGCACCTGTGGAGTAACTACCTTCTAGTGGGGTGTTAGGCACATGGAGGTTGAGAACTTGGCCTTATGAGCATGTAACCACCTTACACACATTTTGAGGAGGAACACTTGGATTGAGAGTCATTGATTAGAGGGTGCACAATCTTGGAGAATGAATGCTTGACATGTGGACAACTAACTTGGAGGTCACACTACCCTGGGGGTTGGATGAACCCTAGTGTGACAAGTGGATGCCTTGTTTTGAGGAGTGCTCCATATGGGGATTTGTTTGTTGACTTAGCCTAGGTTTATTCATGAACTTAGCCCATGTTTTATTGTCTTTGTTAATAACAACTACTTTGTACCTTAGATATTGATAGTTGGTGTGATGCTAGTTCTTTCAAAAATATTAGGATATCATATGTTACTCTTGTAACAATGATTAGTGCTTGTGTAATCATAGTGATATGATTTCTTCTCTTGTGAGATGAAAGTGTTGTAAAACCATAGCACAATAAGAGAAACAAATCAATCACAAATCAAACAAATAAATGTGAACATCAACAAATTACCTTAGAAACCCTTTACTAGGAAAATCAACTACAAATCTATATCTTCATTAATCCCCTGGCCAATTTAACCAATCCATGGCCAATTTGGATAAGACCATCCACTTAAGGAATATTACATTGGAGAACACAAATCCTTTAAATATGTTTTATCACATCTAATACCATGGTTGAATACCACGAGCCACCAAATACCATGTTCATGTAATCTACCTATGGTAAACCCATAATGATCAAATCAAGGTTAACTTATTTGACCAAGTCAAGTTTAACCTAATATTCTCCCTTTAAACTTGATTTGGGATAAACACCTTTCCCCCTCAAAGTTTATTAACCAAGTATTTGGGATTACAACATGCCCCATTTATTCCTATAACTTAGGTATACATATATACCTTACACCAATGAACCATGAAACTAGGGGTACACATGCCTAAACAAGGCTTTATATCCATATGCCCATTTACATGTGATAAACTCCAAAATTATACAAAACAATGCCTACAACTGTATGCCCGAGTATATGAAGCTTGAAATCTTTGGGGTTCTTGTTAGATTCCAAAGTGGCCACTTGATGAAGATGTATCTGTTGCTATCAGCAGGAGTTGAAGGATGTGGGAAAAATTCTCCATCATTTCGTCCCTTTGTCGCGTGAGAGCTTGCTCAAGCAACAGACTGATAGGATCGTCTGCTCCGTTGTTTTTCTTTTCTTTCGTCATTGAGGGTTTCTTGGGTGTGCGAGAGCGATTGTCCTCAAGAGAGACAAGCTTGAGACCCAACTTGCTATACTCAGACCTCGTCAGGGACATGCACTGAAAAAAATGATCAAGAATAGCCTGCTCTGATACCACTGATCCAGATTATTTTCAGCACTAAATGAGAGCGGAGATATAATAAAGAAATGCACAGAGATATCGCATATATCCAATAATTATAATAGAAATATATCAGATATGCAACCATAAACACAGAGATACAATAATATACAATTTCTATTAATGAAAGAAATGTAAAGAGACTGTAAAAATACAGAGTGAAAGACTCGCTAGAATGGTGGCAGCTTATCTCTGAGAAGAGATGTGACGGCTACTCGCATTCGCAAGAAGATGATTCAATGAGGTTATGAAGGAATTTTTACAATAAACAGGAATGCCAAAAACCCTAGACATCCAAAAACCTAACCCTAGGAGATGAAGCGCCAAAAGTCATGTGGGCCCCATTTGGGTAAGTTAGTACATCAACTTCCCGGGGTCGTAACTTTTGCATATGATCTATGTTTTAGGCGTATGATAGCTCGTTGGAAATGTATCATCGAGGAGATTCATTTTGGGGGCTCAATAATGTCTTTGGATATCATTGAGACCCTCGATCTCGAAAAACCTTCATTTAGGCCCTCAAAATGGCCCCAGAAGTTAAAACCTGGTAAAAATAGTAAATTGCCAAAATTGCCAGAAAATTGTTTTGAGCTAGTCGGAAAAGGTGGGTGGCCACCAATATCCACCTAGATCATTCTTTATCGGAATGGCCTATTTCCAATCCACCTCTGCCTCACTGCCATCACCCAGATCGTTCCCATGGAAGATATATAAATTATAAATGTTAAACACATGGGAGATATCGAGATCAGATGGTAAATCGACCTGATAAGCATTGTCATTGATTTTCTTGAGAATATTGCAAGGACCAATTTTCTTTCACTTCAATTTGTGGTAGGTTCCTCTAGGAAACCATTATTTCCGTAAATAAACCATCACCAAATCACCTTCATTGAATACCTGATATCGTCGGTGAACATATTTTATAATTTTGTTTTGTTCATTACTAGCTTGTAGTTTTTGTCTCACCTGTTGTTGCAACTGCTAAATGTTTTCTACAAATGCTTCCCCATCATCATTGATCCTATCCCCAAGTGGTAGTTGCACCAAATCTTGGACACCCATAAGATTTCTACCGTAAACAACCTAAAATGAATATTTGCCTGTAGATATGTTCACTGAACTATTGTAGGCAAATTATTCTCGAGGTAAATACAAATCCCACTGCTTTGGATTCTCTCCAACAATGCTCTGTAACAGGTTTCCCAAACTTCGATTTACTACCTCGGTTTTTCCATCTATTTTGGGGGTTATAGGCACTACTGAGCTATAATTTAGTCCCCATTTTCTTCCATAAAGTCATCCAAAAATGATCCAAGAACCGAGTATCTCTATTAGAGGTAATAGTTTTTGGAAACCCATGCAATCTAACAACTTCTGAACAAACAATTCTTCCACCCTAGATGCATCACTAGTTTTCTTGTAATCAATGAAATGAGTCATTTTATAGAACCCATCAACAACCACAAAAATAGAATCATTACCTCGTTGTGTGTTTGGGAGCCCCAACACAAAATACATGCTCAAATCTATCCATGGGCTCGTAGGAACTGGTAATGGCATATACAACCATGTGTTATGTGAGTTTCCTTTAGGAATTTGGAAAATCCTACACCGTGCCACATACCTGGTTATATCATTTTTCATCTTCGGCTAGTAATACTTATCTTCGATTAAGGATAACATCTTATCCTTTCCAAAATGTCGTGCCAAACCACTACTGTGAAGGTCTCTGATAATAATTTCCCTCATTGAACCAATTGAAATGCATGATTTTTTTCCTTTGAATAGGTATCCATCTTGCATAAAATATTCACCCTGATTAAGATCCATGTTCCCAGCAACTGGATTCTTCAATTGTTCCATAATATCTTGAAAACAATTATTAGATGCATAGAGATCCTTTAATGCAACAAACCCAATTACTTGATTTTACATGGTTGTCAAAGCGCCGACTCAGAGCATATGCAACTTGATTCTTCCATCATGATTTGTGCTTCAGAACAAAGGTGTAGCCTCAATGTAAGAAAGAGACCCATTTTGCATGTCTACTATTCAATTTCTTTTGGGTGTTTACATATTTTAATGCAATATGGTCAATATATAACAAAAACTCTTTCGACACTAAATAATGCCTCCAATGTCGTAATGCTTGCACAATTGCATAAAATTCTGCATCATATGTGGAGTAGTTATTTCTTACCTCATTCGAATTTTCACTAAAGAATGCAATTGATATACTTGCTTGGCTAAGTACAACTCCAATGCCTACATGTGAAGCATCACAATCTACCTCAAACACTTTATCAAAATCCAGTAAGGCTAATATGGGTGCCTCAATTAACTTCTTCTTTATAAACTTAAAACTTTCTTCATCTTCACTGGTCCACATGAATGTCTTTCCTTTGGTGCAATCTGTTACGAGTGCTACAATACTGCTAAAATTTTGAATACATTTTTGGTAAACGGTAGCCATCCCATGGAAAATTCTTACCTCTGTTATGCTCCTAGGACTAGGCCACTCCAAATTGCTCTGACCTTCTTTGAATCCATATTGACTCCTTATGTCGAGATGAAAAAACCCAAAAATACCAAACTTTCTTGCAAGAACCTACATTTCCTCAAGTTTGCATAAAGTTGATGTTTTCTCAATGCATCCAATATAATTTTTAAATGTTGCAAGTGATCTTCTTTGTTGTTACTGAAAACTAGTATGTCATAGAAATAAACAACAACAAACTTACCAATATAAAGTCGAAGCATAGTATTCATCAACCACATGAAATTACTACGTGCATTGGACAACCCGAATGGTATCTCCATCCATTCATATAGTCCATCCCTAGTCTCGAAGGAATTTTTCCATTCATTCCCTTCACTAATTCAGATATGGTGGTATCCAATTCGCAAATCAATCTTACTAACATGTTTAGCTTTGTCTTGCACATCCATCATGTTATCCAAGCGCGGTATAGGAAACTAATATTTGATGGTAATTTTATTGATTGCTCTACTATCTGTGCACATCCTCCATGTATTATCCTTTTTGGGAGTAAACAATGTTGGTACAACACATGGACTCATGCTTTATCTTACCAAGCCTTTCTTTATAAGTTATGTCACTTGTCAGTTGAGCTCTGAATTTTGTGTAGGTCTCATCGTATAGGTTGTCTGATTGGGTAAATATGGTCCTGGGATTAGATCAATGTGATGTTGAATACCCCTCTTTGGCGGAAGACCATCATGTAGTTCATTAGGGATAACATCAACATATTCTTCTAGTAACTTGACCACTTTAGTAGGAATTTATATGTCTTCCATGACACCTTTTTGCACTATTAATGCATAACGAAATCTTTTGTTTCCTTAACAAACTCTCTTTCTGACAACATATTCTTAATTTTTCCCTCATCCTTAAGGGGAAATAAAACAACTTTTGATCCATCCTTCCAAAAGGTGTAGGTATTCTTTCCTCCATCATGCATGAATTTTCTTTCATATTTACAAGGCCTCCCCAATAATAGATGGCATGCATCCATCAGAATGACATCACACGATACTTCATCTTTATAAGTCTTACTGATGGAAAACTTGATCAAACATATTTTATTAATGGTGACTTCATTCCCCTTTTTGAACCATGCAATTCAGTAATAAAGGGATGTGTTTCACAACATAATTTCAACTTATCAACCATCTCTTTGGAAACCATATTCTCACAACTTCCACTATCAATAATAACTTGACATACCTTTCCCCCGAAAGTGCATCTGGTTCGAAAAATATTTGTCTGAAGCCAAGAATATTCATTGTCGCTACTCTTCCTTTGCTCTTTTTCGGGAATCACCATTGAAATTCGTATCATGAGACTCTCCCCCATATTAGGCAAGACTCCAGATTCAATTCCTTCTTCTTCATTCTCATCTTGGACCAAGATCAAACTAGGTTGTTGTCCTTGCTTTGGATCTTGCATGTTATAATTTGGGCATTCAAATGCTTTATGACCATCTATATCACACCTGAAACACACATTACGTACTCCTTTTCCACCACCGTAACCTCTACCCCTCTGAAATCCTCTTCCTCATGGTTGATTCAGGTTACTTGTCGAGTATCTTCTCTTTTCTCAGCTCCTTGGGACCATTCACCTCTTCCATAGTTAAAACCACCCCATGAGGAAGATGATGTACCCCTCCTTTCTCCTCTATTTTGTTGATAAATTTGTTGGTTTTTGTTTTCCTCTACCTTTAAGGCTATTTGGTATGCCTCTTCCATGTTGTGAACCCTATGCATGTTAAGTTCATCTTGAATAGAAAATTTTAAAAAAATCACATACCTTGCAACCAGTTGCTCATCAATTTGTTGGTGATCCACGTGAATTGACAACTGATAAAAATCATTTGTGAGTTCCTCCACGATGGATAGGTTTTTCTTCAAGTTCCGAAATCTACGAAAAAGGGTCTAGGCATAGTCTAGAGGAAAAAAAAAATCTTGCAATTTTTTCCATCTTGTTCCAAGTCCTAATTTTGTCTTTTCCTTTTTTTACTTTGTCTTTCTACACATGATCCGACCAGATCATGGCGTGACCCTTCAACTTGGTGCATGTGAATTTCACCTTCTTTTCCATTAACATAGGCTGCAATTCAAAAACAATTTCCATGGAATTCAGTCAATCTATTAACTCCTCTGGTTTAATATTCCTTACATATTCTTAAACTTCCATATTGATCCTATCATTTCTCCCTTATATATCCCTCAACATCCTTTCTTCAAATTTCATGTGCTCTAATTGTTCTTCTTCATGTTTTGTATGCTGATCTACATCTCCTCGGTCTATCCCCCATCAAACACTTCTCTTTGTATTATTCTCTGACTAGACAACATGTTTGTAAGGTATTCTACTTTCCTTTGGAGGTTTGGCATATCTCTGTGCATCTGAGAAAGATACCATGCTCTTCCTCTTCCTCTCCCATCCATCTTCCTGCTCTGATACCAAATGATGTAACCAATAAACTTAAATTCATTGACAAGATCTAAAAACCATGCAAACACACGAGAATGGAAAATAACTATCTTCTATTCCTTCTCGATCCTAACTATTACAATGGAAGTTCAAACCCTTATAACTACTATCTGATATTTTTGAAAACAATTGATTTTAGAAAAACAACTATTTTGGAAAAACAACTGAGCTTAGGAAATTATCGCATGACTCTAAAACTGACCAATAACTAAGAGATAACTAGAGTGACACTATTTGTCAACTCACTTTTCTGATTAAGTTCATAAACTAAGAGATGACTAATACTTAAAAAATTAAAAATTCCTATAAAAACACTAAAACCCCAATTTGAGGCCTTATATGAAGTAATTTGGCCTCGAAAAAGTGTTGAAATGATGTCCAATATGAAGGATCAGATCAACATGACAGTGAACTCTTTGAGACACAAATCCCTATAAAATTTCATCCCAAACGGATAACCGAGTCAAAAGTTATGACCCTCAGAAAATCCTTGCATAATCCCTGCATCACTTTATCAATTGTTTAATTATCACAATTCATAAGCAAATTTCAGCGGTAGAAATGTGGAGAAATTGTATAAGGAAGAAAGTTTTTTGCAACCCTAATGAATGTATCTTGAATTTTGTTACAACAAACTAATCACTTGACAAAACAAGACACCCTTGATGTAGAAGAGAGTCTAAAGCATGTTGAATTCAAATTCAACTTGATCAATTTCAATCCTTCAACTTTCACATTTATCAATGCAACATATACAATCCCAAATGAAAATATTAGTGTCTTGTTATTGGGTGAATGGAGTCTCTTCATTGGAAGGAAAACTAATCAAAGAGGAAGAAGAAGTTTTTCTTGAGAGTTAAGCCCTTATAAAACCCAAGAAAACAACAATCCTTCCAAATCGTCTAGCTTGGAATTCAAGATGAACTAGGGTTTAAAAATATTCTAGGGGTGTAAACCCACTTACTCCCTATAGAAATGAAGCCTAGTCAAGCCTTGCAACAAGGGTGTAAACCCTCTTACTCCTTGTGGCAATTCTTATAGCCTTTCAATAGCAAAGAAGAATAAACTTTGGTGGAGGTTGTAAGACTTTTTACCCCTCCTAGGGTTTAAGATATATTTCTTAAATTTAGGCAGGAAAAATGACAATTAATTACAAAAAATTACTCACCAAATCCAAAAGATAGCATGCAAGAAACCCTTACTACCAAAAATAATCCAATGATTTGCCAAGAAATACCATCAAGAGAAATCACTAGCCTTTAATGCTCCAATAGATAAGAGTTGCATCCATTATGAAAAGAAAAAGAGAGGCCAAAATTGTCTAAGAGGGTCAAAATTACAGTCCAAAGAGTAATTCCATGAGTGATGAGTTATGTTCCAAGTGAAAATGGCTTGCCTCTATTTATAGAGGAAAACCCAAGTCATGTTTTTCCACATTTGTCCACTTTTACATTAAAACCCTAATTTTAAGCCAAAACCAAAAGTTACATTGTTTAATCAGCAAATCATTTTGCTCTTTTTGCCCACATAGGCTACAAAATGACAATATAAGGGCATATAATCCCATAAAACTCTTCTCCAAGGTGGCATGTATGAAGATAAGCCTCCAAAGGCTAGGATGTCATGCTAGGAAGGTGCCACATCATCCCCAAATGAAGAAAGAGTGTGGGGTTACAAGCCCACAACACCACCAATGCACTAAATAAGCCAAACATCCCCTCAAAAGTGTGATTTCATGGTTCCTAAGAGGAATATTTGGGCATAGGAGGGCAATGTCCTCTCCTCTCAATGTTTTTGAGCCTTGTTCATGTGCCAAGGGAATCAGCCCATGTGCAACATTCATCATCCTAGGCCTCCAATGTGTGGGGCACAACATCCATTTGGTGGGATTTCATTCCCCTATGAAGGTCCAAGTGGCTTAGTCCCTACATGAATGACTCTCACCGAGCAAGGACCTGCAAAGAAAATCCAATACACCCTCCAAGGATCCACAAGTCATATGAATAAGGCCAAGTAAGCCACATTTAATAAAATAGTCATCCAAGCAAGTGCATTAAGTCCCCCCTTTTCAAATTAAACAAATGTTCCAAGACCTTATAAACTTTGCCAAATTTAGGTATGGGAGCGGTGTCATGGTGCCCTATCCCCAAGTTAAGGAAAGTTTCCCAAGAAGACCCTCTCTATTCCATGCAGTGAGTATGACATGGATCGGGGTAGTACTTTTGGTCATGGGGTTCTTGACATATCAAGGGATCATATTGTCTCATTTAGGGATGCCTTTGTGGAGGTGTGTTACATCCCTTCGTTTGCAATACAATGCTTTTCCAAACCCTTTATTTGTATTTATTTTTTATGGTCCAAACATCGAGTGCTATATGAAATGGAAAGAAAAAGAGCACCGCAATGCCACTTGAAGTTAAAACACATTGAGTGCCATATGCACTAGAAATTAAAGGGCATCACAATGCATTCCCCCATCAAGCAAAACATTTTTTTTTTGAGGTCCTTCATTTTTATGGAGAAGTGTTTCATAGATATAAGAACCTTAGGGCGAGAATCTAGAAGGATACATTGTGGATTTTGACTTTTACAGTGCTAGTTGCAACACCTTTGGGCCTTTATCCCCTTCTTCCCATGAAATGAGGTACAATCTCTTCTTGGGGTCAATGAATCCCAAAACCCAAAATATGAGGAAACAAAGGGGAAGAAGTGTGGACAGTGGTAAGTATGAGTGGAAATGCTACGACAACCCTTCAAGGAGAGCCCCTAGTAGCAACCCTTTTCCCGAGGGTATCCAACTTACTACGATACCATGTCAACCACCAAGGTGAAATAAGACAAAAGGTATAATTTCCAAGAAAATGTTCCATAATTAATAAAGGGCCCTATGCAACATGCTAAGATGCTTCAAATATTGAAGTGACACTTACCATGAGACCAAATTTATTAACTCATGAAGCAAGACCCGTTGTCTTCAATGGACCAAGCTGGTGTGGTTGAGTTGTTATGTCGCCAAACATGAGTCGTGATGCGTGGTGGAGAGAAGGGGATCTATCTTCTCAATGTGGGATCTGCTGGTCATATGACTCTCGGTACTACATGTTTTCTACCAACGGGCCTCAAGACATCATCTCCTTAGTTATCCCTAGGCTAGGGGGTAACACTCCCCAACCGGGTTCAATTACTACAAGTTACATGTTGAGCTCATAACGAGTATATTGTTGTAATGGATTTGAGCCTTGTTGTTGACTATCCTTGCACCCTAAATATTCTATGTATTACCCTGGGTACCATCCTCGAAATGAGGAGAAGTCCTCAAGGGTTTTCCTCGGGCTTTATAACCTAGAAAAAAAAAGAGAAACATTACTATAGTAAAAATAGAGCACACCATTAACATATTCAACACAACATGTACCATACAAAACCTGATAAGGGAAATCCAAATAAGAAATGATTATTGTCCCTTGGTATTTTCTTCTAAGATTAAAATGTAGGATACAAAGAAAGATTGTCTCACTATGGAATACAATAGACATTGTAATTTCAATTTGGCTACTATAAGATCATTTCTGCTAGTGAGGTACCTAGAGGGGATAATTAATGTTATGTTAGGTACTTAGGGAGGATAATTAATGTAATATGACCATACTCATGGAATAAGACCCACTAATTTGTGTATGTGTGAATTCTTTAATTTATGTAATGGACATAATCATTGAATTATGTCCACTAGCTAGTTGGTGGGTAATGAATGTAATAATGAGGGGTAGTTGGCATAGGCCCTTAGGAATACTCATGAAATAGTATATATACACATGCATATCATTTTATTGGGAATATTGGATATAGTATTGTTACAATCATGGCTCGTGAGTGATTCCTTCTATAAGAAGTAATCAATGATGTTACCCTTTCTTATGGGTTTTGTCTGTTGGCATAGGGGTAGACCCAAGGTTCAACGCTACAACAACACACCAACAAAACCCTAACTATCGTCCCTTTCGACAACACCTGCGAAGAAGATGAAGTCTCACCCGAGGTAGAGGCAAGAGTGTTTGTAGGACTCCAGTGTCTGGAACCTTAGCTGGGACATGGATCTATGATTGTAACACCTTAACAGAGCACATAGAAATTATGATTCATTAATATTCAGTCTTAGTTTACAGCGTAGCTAAACCCTAACAACAGATCAATGCATTTTTCACACAGATCCAATAGATTCAAGCACTAAGAATACCAATAGATATCAGATCTAGCATTCATTCACATTATTCAGCACTAAGCTATCATATCAGACTCATCTATCATCTAACATTGCACTAAGCATTGAATCACATCAGAAAAAAACATCCAAAAAGAACAAATCATTCACAACACATGATATACATGGTTCACCCCCACCCTGGGGATACGTCCACCAACTCTTCATCTTCTTTATTATCTTCGATCAATCTCCTTACACACACAAAGCCTCAAAATCAACTCTGCAAAGGACATGAGATCTGCGCACCTCGCTAGATCTTCCTTCCTTGAGTTATAGCACAAATCCTTCCACATTCTGCGCACAAAGCACTATAGACAACTTGCAATTAGCTCTGCAAGCCTCACACAGTATGCACAAATAAATTACCACTTAGCACTTATCACTTAGCACACTTGCAATTGACTAGTCACTACTAGTCGCTATCCGCTACTTCTTACATTGCCTAGACTTCTATTTATACATTACAAAATAGGCCTAAGCATGGGTAAAACCATGGGCCGGCATCCCCATATCCATTACATAAGCCCAAAAAGAAAAAAGGCCCTAAAAAGGGGTCGATATCCTGTGATCTCTGCCTGATATTACGCTCTGCCTTCGACAGCCTGTCGAAGTCCCAAAAATAGGTCAAACATGACCAAGGATCCTCAAAACTTGGTCAAGGGACAACAGGCCCCCAACACTCACCCGTGACTTGTCTCGAGTCACTCTGCTCTAGGTAGTTCTACCTCAAAATCCTCGAGCTTGGCTCTAACTGCTTCAACCTGTTGTTGTGCTATGGCCTCTTGCTCAGTGCACTCTTGGATAACAACTTTGTTGACAGGTCCCTCTAAGCGTTGTTCAGCTGCAGTGAAGACTTGCTCCAGTTCTGCTCCTCATCCTGTATAGGTTGGATCCTCTGAGTCACTTCCATGACTTTTCTCTGAATGGTGTGGACTTACCGTTGAGCAGTGCGCTGCTCTTGGGATTGCTTCATCCTTTCAACAGCTAATAGGGGCTTCAACTGTGCCTGTATTGTTTCTGCTTGCTGCTTCGCCTCCTGGAGTTGTGACTCCAGTGCCTTCAGTTCTGGATTCTCAGTAAGTAGCGCATAAGTCTGGGCACTGTGATCACTTAACTGTTTACATTCCATGGAAAATGCTATGATCCTCTCAACTGTGCTTCGAGCAATTTCTTCTCTTTGATCTCGCACTTCCTGTGGAGTGCTTGGCACTGTGCAGAGCTCTAATTCTGATATTATTTGTTGTAGCTGATGGATAACTTCTGCAAGATTCTCTATGTTATGCTCGATTCAGTCTTCTACCTTTAGGTCTAATCCTGTCACAAAGTGAAGTGCTTTGTCAACTGCCTCTTTGATTTCAATATGCTCTGCAAACAACTGTTCTTTTTCTTGTTGAATCTGTGCTTTCTCCTCTTCAAACTTTGCCTGGAGAGAAACCTTCTCCTACTCCGCAACTCGACATTGTTCTACGACTACTTCTTTCACTTGCTTCAAGGCCTAGGTGGCTTGTTCTGTTTCTTCCTGTGCACGACGAAGGCGAGCTTCGGTCGCATCAGCTAGTCAGAGGAGTTGGGCTGGCTCATCTCCCAACTCTGATTCTTCTAATGGTGAGGGCTTAGTGGACACTGCGCGACTAGACTTAAGGGCCTGCTTTACCCCTCAGAGCTCAACTTCAACTCTATCATACATTTCTTCCTTCTTGGCTTCATGCTTCTGCAATATGTCATGCGAAGCATCTACGATAGCTGCTATGATAAAGTCCAAGTCATCGACCGTGACCATAGTTTGCATCGTGGTTGAATATCTCAGGTTTGAAGAGTAACTACTCAATGCAACGGGATGGATGATGATAGCTCGATGATCACTGCGGGAAATCAACTAATCTTTGGGCTTAGATAATCACGGGTGGAAAAAGTGTTCTCGGTGCAAGGCTCGACAGAATAAGTAGATAACTAGGCAACATATCTCTCCAATGGGTGAGAATCCTTCATTAATTCAGTTATGTCTATTATGATGCGGTCCCAACGTTTTGATGGCGATCTTTCTGACCATAAATGTCATTCTAACCATTCGGGGTGACGGTCTAATGGTTATATTGTTTCCAACGGCTATATTTCTTCGCCATGGCGAAGTGCCATGTGGCGTTGTTCTGTTATCCCGACGAAGTTCCCTCTGGAACCTTCTGTAAATTTTCAATCTTTGATCTATTCTTACTTAGTTTTCTAGCCTTGTTTCCAGTGAGCTTCGTCTCGGTATTCCTCTTTCCATTCCGATTCTTATCTCCTCTTGGCATAGTAACTTCGTGATGTTGAGATTCTTTCCTAGAACTCAAGGGAAATACTTATTCTCTATCTAGGGTAGGTGCTTCAGTGTTCTGTGAGTCTTCTTGTTTTCTTTCATCCAATTTTCTGGATCTAAATAACTTGAATATGTTCTCTTGTTCTTCAATCAAATGTGTGATCCTCCTAGTCGTGAAATCTTTTAATTCTTACTTCTTCTACTCTAAGACCTTTATTTATTTTTTTATTTTTTTATTTTTTTTATTTTTAATCTGGCTTGATCATTTTCAATCCAAGGCTTCCCTAGTAATATGGAAAATGGGGCGTTGTTCTCAATAAATTTAACAACCTCAAATTCTTCCTCTGTCGAAGTTCCATGAGCACTCATAGATGTCTGGGTAAGTCTTCCACATATGGTTATTAGCTTTCCTTTAAATAATCCTATTCCTCCCAATGAAGGAATCATAATAGGCTTTCCCAAAATTTCCCAAGTTCTTTCTGTCATAATATTCACCCGTGTTTCTTCATCCAAAGTACAGTCAATGTCAAAGTCTCCTAATCTTACTTCTATTTTCTCTTTCTCTTTTAAGATCTCTGATAGATTAATATATATGTGGTCATTCAGGGTTTCTTTCATCTGTAATAGTACAATCTCTAATTCCTTCTGGGGTTCTGCCATGGTCTAAGTTTCTTAACCTTTCTCAGGGTCTACTTGTTCCATATTCATTCTTTCAAGATTAGAAATCATTCTAGGGAAATCCAAAACTTCATGATCCATAGCTTTACAACAAACACAACTAGGTTTTCTACCAGGGCAATCCTTAGCAAGATGTCTCGGTCTTCTGAAACTGTAACAAAGGGTTAATCCTCTCTTTCTCTTAAATGATCCCCATCCTTTCCTGTACTGCGCACTAGGATCATGGTAGCTAACCTGCAAAAAAAAAATTGTAGGATCCTGCATCCATTTGTTAGTCCAAACATTCTTTCTATGCATAGGAATAACATATCTTTCACTATTCTTATCAGATCTAGTCATATCAGCTCTTCTTTCATCTAGTTGTGCCCTAATTTTCAGACTAGGATAACATTTATCAAACATACCTAGATCCATACTCTTGAAACAAAAATTTCCACTTATCTTACTTTCAGCAAAGCACAAAGCTTCCATATCTAAAACTTTTCACTATTCTTACCTCTTTCAGAGCACAAAGCGTTCAGATCTTACCTCTTTTCTTCAGATCAGGCTTCTCTTCTTAGCATAGAGCTTCACAATCCAAGTAGAGTATTGCGCACTAGGGCAATAGATCTACACACAGAGCTTCTTCTTCCTCAGTTCCCAACAATCACAGTTTCATGTAAGATCTTTCACATAGATCTTCTTCTTCCTTAGTTTCCAGAAATCATAGTTTCAGGTCCCATCAACGGAACCATTTTTTGGCACAGGGGCAGACCTAGGGTTCAATGCTACAACAACACACCAACAAAACCCTAACTACGGATCCTTTCGGCAACACCTACGAAGCAGATGAAGTCTCACCCGAGGTAGAGGCAAGGGTGGTTGTAGGACTCCAGTGTCTACAACCTTAGCTGGGACACAGATCTGTGTTTGTAACACCTTAACAGAGCACTTAGCAATTATTATTCATTAATATTCAGTCTTAGTTTATAGCGCAGCTAAACCCTAACAACATATCAACGCAGTTTCCACACAGATCCAATAGATTCAAGCACTAAGCATACCAATAGAGATCAGATCTAGCATTCATTCACATTATTCAGCACTAAGCTATCATATCATACTTATCTATCATTTAACATCGCACTAAGAATTGAATCACATAAGCAAAGAACATCCAAAAATCACAAAGCATTCACAAGAAAGGATATACATGGTTCACCCCCACCCTGGGGCTACGACCACCAACTCTTCGTCTTCTTTCTTATTTTTGATCAATCTCCTTACATGCACAAAGCCTCAAAATCAACTCCGCAAAGGACAGGAGATATGTGCACCTCGCTAGATCCTCCTTCCTTGAGTTATAACACAAATCCTTCCATAGTCTGAGCACAAAGCACTACAGACGACTTGCACTTAGCTCTATAAGCCTCACAAAGTATGCACAAATCAATTACCACTTAGCACTTAGCACTTAGCACACTTGCAACTGACTAGTCACTAATAGTCGCTATCCGCTACTTCTTACATCGCCTAGACTTCTATTTATACATTACAAAATAGGCCTAAGCATGGGTAAACCCATGGTCTAACATCCCCATACCCATTACATAAGCCCAAAACCCAAAAAGGCCCTAAAAAGGGGCCAATATCCCATGATCTCCGCTTCGTCTTGCGCTCCGCCTTCGACAGCCTGTCGAAGTCCCAAAAATAGGTCAAACATGACCAAGGATCCTCAAAACTTGGTCAAGGGCCAACATTATCTACTATATTTGTGTTTATTATTGTGTGGACACATTTGTTATTCTGGAGTTTATATACTAAGGTTCAATACAAACACAAGATGTACTCTACGATGCCCAATGTGGGAAACCCCAACAAGAAATTATTATTGAGCCTTTCTCTTTTCTTCTATGATTAAAATGTGGGATACAAAGAAATATTGTTTCACTATGGAGTACAATAGATATTGTAGCCTCTGACTGGATGCTATAGGGTCATTTCTTCCTCTCTTCTACTATGATATATTTATTCTTTGTTTTTCTAAGTTATGGAATGGTAAGTCATTACAATATGGATGGAACACATGTCTTGAAAGCCATCTAGCGTCAACATTAACTTTTTTACATGCCCCAACTCCCAATTATAATTAGGGTTTTAGGCCTTGTAGAATTTTCTTGAAATTCCACATGTCATTATCCCTATATGTGAGTAATGAGAGAATTTGTTGAATCCACTTAGTATAGTGGTGGTCAAAGCATAGTTCAACTTGTCATAGGCATAACTTCCTTGTATGGACTTTGATTGAGGTTCTCTTTGGACCACTGGAAATATCCCATTGAGTAGAATAATGTCAAGGGGATGCAAACATTTTTCATAAATCCTTTCCTCTAAAATGGCCATTTAATGCGCTAAAGGTTCTGTGGAAATTTCAAGACCCAAAATCACCAAATCATGATCGATCCCTAAAACATGTTTACCAATGTCATGCCTCTAATTTTTCATTCTAGAAAGCACTAGAATAGGTACAAATTTATATAATATACAATTTTAGATCAATACACCAATTATTAGATATGTTGTCTATCAAAAATGTGATGTGGGTCAATGTTAGGGTTTATGAAAAGTCTATATACTTGTTCTTTCATGATTTTTAAGGCCATGAACCCCTCATCATTCAAACCATCTCCATATCTATGACACATTTGATCCCTCTATGATGTTATGTTATAGAGTGCCCCTTAAGCATGGGAAATAATAGTAATAACTAGATTGAGGATTTGTGTAAGTGAATGATGGAGTGGGTCCAAAATTCTAAACATATGCATGAATTGTAAGTCTCCAATTTTCAATAGAATCTCTACATTTTGTCTAAATGTGGTGGGGCATTTTCTTGTACATTTGGCATTTCTAGGTTTAAATTTAGGTTTATGTTTGTTGCTTGTACACTTGACATTTATAGGTTTAAATTCAAGTTTATGTTTGGAAGTTCAAGGTTTATGATTGGAATTTGAGGAATTTTCTTCAAAATTTCAAGGTTTAATTTTACGATTGATTTTTTTTAGTTTTCCATTGTATTTTTTTTTGTTTGTAAACTATCCAGAATCTTCATATTTTCATTGTAAGAATATACAAAAAGCTTGTTGTTGGCCTGCCACTAGGGAAACTAGACCAACAAAAATGCATTAAAATATTTGATATAATATGAAAATGCTATCTTTTGAACTGATAGGTCTAGACATAACTAAAAATATTGTTATCCCTTTTAACAAAACCAAAATCTATCTGCTGATATTTTCTAATTTGACAAAGATGAGGCAAGATTAAAATCCCAAGACCTCCTAGAATAAACTTCAAAGTAAGAAATATAAAAAGCATTAGAGGTGAACAGAGGGTTGGCCCTCATCCGGTGGCACCTGGGCATGAGGCAGAGTAACGCGAGTGAGGATGAGTCGACATGTGATTTGTTTGGCCATGAGGTTCATTTTGTAGTCGTGGAGCTAAAGTTGAGATCAATTTTTGTCAAATTGGAGCAAGATATCATTCTTGTTGTCCTTGCGATCAACTAGAACGTGACCCGACAGGAGCTTCATATGTCAGTATATGTCAACAGTCTTCAGGTACTAGGATACTTGAGACCTAGTATTCCTTGTGTCTGAGATCCATGAGTTGATTGAATCGAGGACATCATCGTCTGAGACAAAGCGTCAAAGAAATCGAACGCCGACCTCTGCAAGATCTATCTCAACTTGAATGTGGGGAGGCATGTGGGCAAGATATGAGTTCAAAGAATCCTTTGTAGTAGCTACAGGACGAGTGCTTGAGTATCCTGGTAGATTTTGGGTGGAGCTTCCACGAGTGCGACGAGAGAATTGACCGCGAGCCATTGGAGCTTAGATAAAAAGGTAGAGGGGTAGGAGGATGGGTAGACTGAGTGCCAACAATGAAGAAATGAAACAATGAAAGAGGAAGAGTAGAATGAAAGTAAGGTGATAGAGCTGGGTGAAATAGAGGGTAGGGATAAAAAGATGGGTGACATCATCATCATGAAAACGAGGGTCATGTGCGAGTGGAGTTAATGAAGAGGAAACATCCATAATGGAAGGCCAGATGAGAAGGATGAACCAATTGAGGGTGACATATAATCGAAGTATTATGAGCAGGGCATGAACATGACAACCGTTGGGATCAATGATTCAAACCTTACATGTTGTAACCTTAACCTTGCACTCCATTAAATGACGTGATAGAGGTATGAAGAGGGTGGTAGGTGCTGACTACTGGGAGGGACGTGTGGTGGTCTGCCTCGAGTAATGACCTCATGGGAGATCTCTTCCTTGTCACCCGTTACAAAGGATTTCTCCATTATAATTACATTAATGAGATAATTATAAAGAATAAATAAAATTTGAACTTTGTATATTAAATCTGTATACAAATGATAATTATAAACCATAAAAACAATTTTATAAAGTCTTACCTCTAAATAAATGTTAAAATGGGTACCCGTCAATCACATAATTGTCCAAAACTCACATAATTATGGGACCAATTTTTTTTTATTATTATTTATGGTAGAAATACACACTCTTTTATGATTCATAACAAGCACCTGTTTTACATGCATTAGGTTTTCCCACAACAAAAGGAGGTTTTGTGAAACTTTATTATCTCTTTTGAGGCTGAACTTTCTTTTGTGTCATTAAAGAAAATTAAATATGAATTGATACAATCTAGTAAGACTAGACTTTAATGTTGTTATAATATTGTGAGAGGTCAAATTTAAATATTCATTTAGTATTTTTTAAATTCAATTATTTTTTATAATAAAAACATAATTAATAATATTTTAATTTATATTTTGTTACTTTTTTTTTAAGAATATGAACTTAAAATTTATGTGTTAGGCTGAACTTTCTTTTGTGTCATTAAAGAAAATTAAATATGAATTGATACAATCTAGTAAGACTAGACTTTAATGTTGTTATAATATTGTGAGAGGTCAAATTTAAATATTCATTTAGTATTTTTTAAATTTAATTATTTTTTATTATATTATTTTTTATAATAAAAACATAATTAATAATATTTTAATTTATATTTTGTTATTTTTTTTTAAGAATATGAACTTAAAATTTATGTGTTAATAGAGAAACTTAACTATGAATTGATATAACTTAGTTAACTTAGTGAGGTGAAACTTTAAATGTTGGTTTAAATTTAATTCTTTAATAAAGTAAAATTTAAATGAATTTTAAATATCACTTGGTACTAATAAAATTTAATAATTAATAATATTTTAATTTATATATATATATATATATATATATATATATATATATATATATATATATATATATATATATNAAAACATGAACTTGAAATTTATGCGTTAATGGACAAACTTACTTATGAATTGATATAACTTAGTGAGGTGAAACTTTAAATGTTGGTTTAAATTTAATCTTATAATATAGGTAAAATTTAAATGAATTTTAAATATTCGTTTCGTATTAATTAAATTTTACTCTTGTAGTGTCTAGGGTTTCCGTAGCCATCACATCTATGCATTTGTGTTTAGGAGAATTTGAGAGAAGCTACCGAAGTGTGCATATCCCTTCAACTCAATCCGTTGGAAGGAGTTTGGTGTAGTTTTAACATCGTTGGCCTTCCAGGCCTATTTTTTAGTTTCAAGAATTAACCATTCATCTAGATAATTTGTTGTGGGTGACAAATATGTGTTCCCACATGTTGGTTGGAGCTGGATTTTCTTGTAGGTGGGTCTCTTTTTCGTTGGAGATCGGTTTCTCTCTTTCACCATAGGTGAGCCTTATATTTTAGTTGAGGAAGCCTTTGCTTCTTTGATAAGATCCTCTAGAGCTTCCGGTGAGAAACATCTTGAGAAGAGAAAAATTGCAAGAAGGGAAAAATCCATCCCCAAATTGAACATGATGTCCTTTATGGAAAATATGAATTTTGTTATTCTTCATGAGACATGTTTAGTAGATAAGTTTACAAACCTTTGACCCAGTCCTAGATCTATCTAGGAATGGATGTATAAGAATTGGGTCATGTTGAGGGGGATCGATTCCCAATGCTCAACTATAGGGATCAAACCAAAGGATGAGACCCAATTAGAATCCCCCTTATTTGGTGTATAATGATCCTTAACAAAGTAGTATATGACCTGAAAACCATAGGGAATAAAATCCTTATTCTTATCCTTAATCAAAGAGGCATTAAAACCTTGAAGAATTGTTTGATAGAATATTTTCCCAAGAGCTGTATTATCAGGAACATATATGCCAGTAGAAGTTGAGGGGAACCAGTCACACCGAATATGTTGAGATATGTATGCTTCTATTCTATGTACCAATTACTAATTTGTGAAATTTTCTTTGCTTTCCTGGATAGCCTTGGACACTCTTAGCGAAAAATGATAGCATATAGGTGAGACACGAATAAGTCGCAGATCATGGCATAAGATCTTTTGCATTTTTTTCCCATAACATGTTGAAGTAAACATGCACATGGGCCTTCAAAACATGCCAACTAAGGCTCAATTCAACAAAGACATTTATGGCACACAATGCATCCAACAAGTATGAACCCATGTAAAATGAAGGAACATCACCTGGCTTGGTGTTTTGTGCTTGCTCAATTCTACAACTGAGTCATTTGACGATAATACCCCCCCACAATTAAACATATTTCCAATGGTGGCCATTGTGTGAGTCAATGGAGCTCATGCCTTGATAAACCATGATAAATATTTCTCTCCATATAACCAACATATCATGACCATGATGTACATGTAGGGTTCTCGTAAACGTATCTCATTGTACCACCATAAGGATCGATTGAAATATTTCTTCTCTTATTTCCACCAATTGACTAGGAATTTTCCTATATCATGTTAGTTATGAAACTTTGTTACAAAAACAATGTTAAGTAACACTTCCAGTTCTAGTACTTATAATATTTACTAATATCGAAAGGAAGAAATGTCTCCACACATTGTCCTATTAGAAAAATAGGTGTGGCCATTTCACCATAGACAATATAGAAATATTGTCACCCAACCATAGGTCGAAGCCACCCCCGAGCACCTTAACCTTGATAGAGAGAATAATTCTGGAAGCAAACACTAGACCCAATAGCCAACCAAGGTAGTGTACCACTCTCCAGAGCTAGCGTACCAAGCTGAAATTCCAAACCATAACCAAGAGAAAGTCTAAGCCTAAAACCGAAAATACAAGTTTCAGCTGCAACTACTCTCCAGACTTTCGCACAACCAAATGTATGCAGTTTCGAGTGAGTGTGTGCTAAATAATCTCTAGTGCTCTGTATTTATACTACTCCTTATTTTTCTGGGCCGACTTCTCTTCCTGGGGGTAAACATTAATGTTGAATTAATATCTTTAGCCAACTTGTCTTCTAGGTTTATTTTTCAAAGATTTAGGGTTTCTCTTTCTTCCCAAAATATTCTAGTCTTATCAAGGTTACACGTGGATTTTAATACCTCCCAAAGATACCATAATATCAAGACTCCCTCCTAGCTAGGGAGGTATTGAAAGCAATGGTCTTGAGCACAAACATATAATTCAACTGGTAGCATAATCATAGCCACACATGATATCTCATGATTAAATCACGAGCACCATCATCACTATCAGTATCATCTGATAGCATCGACTACATCATCTCTCGAAGTCATATTCCATTTGAGTAATCAAGCATGATGTTGAATAAGTCACTCACTCCACAAAGTGATACAAGAACCATTCTTCTAATCCAAACATTTGTCCTAGAAGAATAATTGTTCCAATAGATGCTAGAAGCCACACCATGGGCTACAAGTACTATTCTTCTAATCCGAGCATACGCCCTAGAAGAACAACTGTCCTGGACCATTTTTTGCCTGGAGAATGTCTATCCACCAGCACACTGACTATCCATCTAGCTAGTAATCATTTCCAACACTACTGATAGTCTTCATGGAAATCAAAATAATTCCATTCAATAAAACACAAATGTGTCTATCCACAGTAGTACACAACTACTATCCATTGGTGCACAACCACACCAAGTAGCACACGACTACTTAACCAATGACACATAGTCAAAACCAGAGGAACACATCCACCACAGTGGAATACAACTATTTTCCAGAGACATACAGTCTCCACAGTAATCATATCATCTGATATCAACTTGCATAACAATATCGTGATACAAACTCAGTCATCTAGGCCATTCTTCCACTCACATCTGTGAGATCTGAAAGAGTATTTTCCCTCAAAAAGTAAAACATCAACCATGGGTTATATGGACTACTCTTCTCAAGCATAGAAGAATAATCGTCCCTGATTTATTGGCCTAGACCATTCACCTAACTGGGCCATTCCTCCAGCACTAATCATAGTGCAACCTGGAGAGAATGAGTATGCCCTAGGGAATGCATGCCCCTGATTACTATACCTGGACCATTCACCTAACTCGACCATTCCTCTTACACTAATCACAATGAAACCTAGAGAGAATGATTCTTCCCTAGGGAATGACTGTCCTACACCAACCTAAAAAATGGGCCATTCTTCGAAACTGCTCACAACAGTGAACTTCGAAATAATGACTGCCAGACGAGGGAAACCATTTTACTTGACCACTTCTCAGAGTGACTACCAAGAAGAATGAATTTCCTAGACCATTCCCCCACACTTTCCACAAGGGGAATCATTGTCTATGGTACATCAACAATCTATCAAACCATTTTCATTAAGAAAATGAATGTCTGATCTGGACCATTTTCCAAACTGGAAAATGCATGTCCATCAGAAATCTCAAACCACTTTCTGAACTGGAAAGGAACTTCCCATTATGGACCATTTACCGAACTGGAAAATGACTGTCCATGAATCAATAACATATCAGTTCTCCCTCCCAACTTGGGTGTAATCACTTCCTTTTCTAATAAGGAAGTCGTCTCCATGAGCCCCAGCTTGTCTATTAAGTACACAGACTTTTCATCTTTGAACAGAGGCTTTATCAAAATATCTATTATTTTCTCGTCGATGGAGATATACTAGAGAAACACTTATTTCTTCTGGACTTTATCATGGAGAATATAATTCTTTATCTTAATGTACTTTGGTCTTGTCATGGAACATTGGTTTTCTCTGGAGGCTTCACATAGCTCTGATCATTACAATATATTATGGTTGAATTTAGCACTTTTGTTTACTGCTAGCTCATGACATTGTGGCAAGTCTCAAACTAAAACATATCCAAGTAGAATTTCTTCTGTCATCATGAGAGTTTTCCATGGATTAGCAATCCATCATTCCGGACTTCTGCGTAACCATTATGATACACTATTTTTGTCATAGAAGGTTTTCACCATGCTTCTAGTGTATATGAGAAACTCTGCATCAAGTTGTTTGAATCCATACAAGGTCTTCTTACATTTGCACACATGGGTCTCTTTCTGGTATACCTCAAATCCTTGAGATTGCTCTACATAAGCTTCTTCCTCAAATCCTCTATTGGGAAGAACAGTATTTTACATCCAACTGATGTAAACTTCAATCCATGGATACTACAAGAGATATAATAGCTCATATAGAGGTATATTTGGTTTACGGGAACAAGTTGTCATCATAGTCTTCTCCTCCTTCTGGAAGAACCTCTAGTTTTGAATCTTGCAATGCTTTCATTCATAACTATTTTCACAATTTCTTACATATATTGTTCTTCATCATAACTTCCATTTCTTCTTCTTGATTGCTTCTAGTGGGTTCAAACCAAGTTGGTAGTCTTGTGATTCTCGGTATAGTAACTGGTTGTTCTGGATTTTCTTTCTTTCTTGGAATCTTCATGTTCTTCCTCATGTTTCTCTTTAGCTCTTGGGTCCATGGAGTCTTCTATAGATTCCATGCCATGAAGATTCCAACTTCTTCCTTTCATCATAGGATCATGGATGTAGATGGAAAACCAAGGATACTCTAAGGCTTCTTTTCGAAGAAGACTTCTTATAGAGTCAAACTGAACACATGATGCTTATCATGGCTGCTACCTTCAATGGGAACATGGACAGATACTTCATAATTCTCATTGGATCATATCATTTAGGATTATCTCCCTCCTAATACTTGCTTCATGCATTCTCTTCTTTTGGAATTATGTAATTATCTCCCTCTGTCTAAGAGAGTCCAGGCTTCTGTCTGCATCCTTATTTCCTTTTGCAAAGTGTCACAAGTCTTTTTCTAATTTCCTCCGGATTGTTGACTTCTTTCTGTTTTTACTTCTTCTAGGTCTCTTCAGGTTTGATTCTGATTTTGTCTTATCTGGTAGTTGCTACTTATATAATAGCTTCCATAGGAATTGTTACCAAAGATTGTCAATGCACTTCATCTTTCCATGTGTATTGCTTGACTTGTAGTTATCGTGATAGAAATCCTTATCTTTTTATTCTTCCATAGGTATTGTTTCACTTGAACATAATATCTTCTAAGAAACAGATATACATGATATGCACATGAACTATGTAAACATGGTATGTACAATAACTTTGAAGAATATTGTTACCTTAACTTATAAGAAGTCTGTTTTATCCTGCTTGGCCTTCTTTGAGGGTTCCCTTTCTTCGACAACTGATGTTTCGTCTATTTCCTTCCTTTTCTTTAACTCGAGACAATGGTTCCTGTAGTGACCATATTTTCGACAGTTGAAACATTGTATCTTTGACATATCATTTTCTTGATTTGGTTTTTTCCTCAAGCCAAACTTCTTCTTATTCCTGAAATTCTTGAACTTTGTTGTGAAGGCTTGATCTTCGTATTTATTTTGAGATTTCTCTTTTGCGTTAATATTTGATTCTTCTTGTGCACATCAAGTCCAAATTTCTTCAAATGTGGGATACTCCTTTCTTGTGTTCATTCTTGTGGAAAATGCATCTCGTGTCTTAGGAAGGCCATTGCGTACTATATTTACCAGTTCCTTTTCTAAAATGATTTCTTCAATAGCCTGTAGTTGATCTCTTAACTGAGAGATTCTTACAAAGTATGATGTTATGTTGTCATCATCATTCATTTTCATGTCACAAAGCTCATTCTCCAGATTCATTACTTGTCCAATGTTTCTGACTGAGAAGAGATTAGTTAGGGCATCATACATCTTCTTAGATGAGTCAAGATGAGAGATGTAGGGTATCAAGTGGTATTTTACAGAGTCCACTATGATACTAATAGCATTGATGTCATTGTCCTTGAACTTCTCCATAACTACAACGTTCTGAGGTTCCTCCTCTTTTCCTTCTTCAAACTGTGGTTCCACGATCTTTCCTTTCACAATATCCAACACTTTATTCTTGGAAAGGATGAGATTAATCCTTGTCTTCCATGCTCTGAAGTTAGAAGCCCCTTCTAACTTGTTTTCTGACTTCATAGAGTAAGTCATGACTTCTTTGACTTGGTCAACCTTTGGCTTTGACTTTGACCAAAAACTCAAACTTGACGTCTTACTTGCTGGGAGTATCAGGAGGTGCGCTAGGCTAGGGTGCACTAGGTTATCTGGGAATTAGGTCAATCTCTTCACTTAAGGTGCCTTAACAAGAGGGTTAGGGTTTCATTGTTGCAACAAAACTTTGACTGCAGCTACAACTGTAACTGAGAAAAACCTCCCAATATATCTTCCAGCGGTTAGACTGTCCAAAGATAGTGTGGGCCCATAACATGTTAGAAAAATAGGTGTGCACGTTTCACCATAAACAATATAGAAATATTGTCACCCAACCATAGGCCGAAGCCACCCCCGAGCACCTTAACCTTGACAGAGAGAATAATTCTAGAAGCAAACCATAGACCCAATAGCCAACCAAGGTAGCATACCACTCTCTAGAGCTAGCGTACCAAGCAAAAAGTCCAAGCCATAACAAAGAGAAAGTCCAAGCCTAAAACAAAAAATACAAGTTGCAGTAGCTGCAACTGCAACTACTCTCGAGACTTGCGCACAAGTAAATTTCTGTAGTTGTGAGTGAGTGTGTGCTAAATAAGATCTAGCGCTCTATATTTATACTACTCCTTCTTAGTTCTCTGGGCTGACTTCTCTTCTTGGGGGCTAGAACTCAATATTAAATTAATATCTTTAGCCGACTTGTCTTTTAGGATTATTGTTCAAAGCTTTAGGGTTTCTCTTGCTTCCCAGAATATTCTAGTCTTTTCAAGCTTACATGTGGAGGTTAATACCTCCTGCAGCTACCATAATATCAACATGTCCCTGCTCATCATTGACTAAACACTTATTGTTATCAGTCTAGTTGATAATCCACTCCCGTGCCTATATGCAAGGAACTACCGAGGCCCTCGCTACATTTGAATGCAACTGAGACCGTCAAATGTTGGGGAAAACCTTATCATCCCTCTCTTTGATAGCAGGGTCACTATGAAGTGTTGATTCGAGGTAATGTCCATCCCTAATTTTTATAAATAATTTGTTCCATCCTGACAAGGGAACTTTTGTTTCGATGATCGACTTGGTATACTTGTATACTAGTGGCTACACAAACACCTTCCTCAAGGGAATCTTGATTATTGACTCGACCATTTTTGGTCGCTCCGCTCCTTTCACCGGCACTAAACTGGATGCTTCCCTTGTCTCATTTCCTTTTCCTTTCGACATTTCCAAAGACTTCCGAACAAAGGATCTTCTTGGTAGCATTGTACCCGTAATGAGACCATTCATTGATATAATTAGTCATAATCCATTTAACAATCCTATGAACATAATTCAATCGAACGGGACGACGATGAAACATTTTTTGGACCTGCAAACAAACGATATTAGTGGAATTGATCTTAATTAAACAACTTATCAGTGTCAAAGCGATAGAAAATCGAATCTCAGATGTTAATTATACTTCTTGCAAATCTATATGCTAATCGACATAGTAGTTTCAAAGCACAATCATTCACAATGATGAACATTTCAACACGATGTGAAATGAGGAAATCGACTATCTAAGTTTGAATTTAAATACCATGGACCAAATCTAGGTACCTATATAGAACGAAATCTCAATCATTTCGATCAGATTGTGTAAATTTGTTGGTTTAAATGCTACCTTCAACCGCTAAATTCACATTAAACCAACTTTGTTTATCAGTGGTGGGAAAACAAGTCACTTTCTATTCATTTTGGCACTTTTGAAAATCATCTTCTTTGGTGCACTTTACCTTGCTCATTGACACTCAACAACAAATTTGCATCATGGGTTTCAAATCTGGGTTATTTCAACACCTTTTCATAAACCCCCGAAAGCATATTCTGGGAATATTCATTCAACTTAATCGACGACTTTACTTTGCACAGAGGGACTCGACATACAACTTTTATGTCTGAAAGGCTATCGAGGATTAACAAAAAAAGTAGACTTCCGAAAGTATATCCGGTCTCAGCAGAAAATGGGAAACTTTAAAAATATTTCGATGCTTTTAAAACGACCTCCGATTATCGACACTCGAGAGAAACTTGTTATTTATCACCTTTCTGTCGACCCCTAATAAGCCTATCGACACTTACTAGAAATGTGTTTTCTTTGACGTGGACGCTTGGAGAAAACTAGTCCTTGACACGTTTTACTCAATCCTCGATGAGCTTATCGACAATTTGCGAAATAGTTTGATGGGTTGAGGAATGCTTTTGGATTTGAACCTATAATCTCCATGTAAGGAACACATGTTCTTAACCATTAGGTCCACTAAAGTTATATATATTATGTTTTTTTTAGTGAAAAAATGAACTTTCTCAAATGTGAAAGTTCAATTTTTCACAATTAACTCATATAAATTTAATTTTATGAGTTAAATTTAATCATTTATATATTGTATTTTTTATATTTTTTTAAGTGAGAACATAAACTTTCAAGTGTGAATGGAGATAATTAACTTAATGAGATAAAACTTTATATGTTAATATAAATTTAATTTTATGAGTTAAATTTAATCATTTATTTAAATTTAATATTTAATTATATTATAATTTTTTAAGTAAAAAAAATACATTAAAAATAACATGGTTTACCATTTTAAATAATAAATTAAATAAATATTTTAAATTTTATTAATATTTTATTTTAATTTTACACTAAGAAAAGGTGATAATTTTATTTTTTTAAGTGAGAAATGTATTTTTAGAACATGCGAGATATACTTTCTTATACATAATATTGATTATATAAACCAATTATGTAAAATAAAATAGGTAATAACTAATATACACCTATATTAATATGAATTTTCTTCATTAATAAACCAGTTGGCCAAGAGCTTTTCCTTAAACTTCAATCTTGGTTCATTAGTTTCACCATTATTCTTCATCTCTCGTTTCACCTGGGGATTCGATGTGACATTGCGGGCTGCTGGGCCATAATAATTCCTGTAACATATTTACAGTCTTATTTTGATTCAAAGTGCAATTTCATGGACATCCACAGGACGAGCAACGTGCCCTCAAAAAATTAATAACACACATTTATATATTTAAGAGAACACCGACACCTCACGTGTTTATGTTTTTATAAATGTGACATCCAGTTTATTTATGTTTTTATAAATGTTTTATATTTTGATATTTTTCATCCAAATTTAACTATATAAATTTTAAATTTGAGTGAGATCCTAACTTCTTGTTATTTAAAGGTTTTAAATTTAAGTGAGATCCTAACTTTTTGTTATTTAAATTGTATTTTTCATTATATATTTAAATTTAATATTTAAAAAAACTCTTAAATATTTAGATTATAAAACTCCATTCAAATTTGCAAATTTGCACTCGGATGGGGTGATACGCGGGACTCTTATGACACTGGGCTTAGCACTAAGCCAGGGCATAAATGCCGATGGCTGCCACCCACAAGTTTGCATTTACGATGGTGGACGGCCATAGCTGCAGCTATACGACGGAGGGACTCCTCCCTCGCGCGACCATTCACGCTCACAGCGCACTCAGCATGACAGGGTTTAAGGGGGGTCAGGTGACTTCGGCCTCTGGTAATTTGCTTTCTTTTGCGCCCAGACAGAGCGGGACTGCTCCTGCTTCGGCTCTTCTCTTCGCATGGACGCTCTGGTGCAGTCATGTACCCCTCTCGTCCTGGCTCACTCCCATCTCATTGCATTTTGGTGAGGATTTCCCTGGCATTTTTCTTTTTTATGTGCCTGGATAGAGTCGGTCTGCTCTTGCTCCAGCTCTCCTCTTCTGCTGGGAGCTCTGGTGCAACCCGACATCCTTCTCGTCCTGGCTTATTAACTTCTCGTTGCAACCGCTCTGTACATTCATCCATTCCCCGGCAACTATGGCCAGAAAGCGGGGTAGGCCTCGTCGTGGCTCGGCCTGGTACGCCCACAAGGCGCAGCGGCAACGGAAAGAAAAATTGGAACGTGCTCTGGCAATGGCGACCTCCATTCTCCGGAAGAAGGCTCGGGCTAAGAAATTGGCGCTGCTCGCCACCATTGCGGAGAAGGGAGCCGGCTGCAGTAGCGAAGCCACGACAATTAAGCCGGGAGACAGGCAGGAGGCTGGGGCTGAGGACGCGTTTCCCACATGTTACATGGAAGAAGATCCGTCTATGGAGGACATGTCCACTGCCCAAGAGCCTCGTGCCATAGAGGCGACTCACCGGGATGAAAGCAGACCAAATTTCGCTCAGGATGATGATATCCCCCGCTGCATTGTTGAGGAAATTCCCTAGGCGGGTGACTTCAGCCCCACCAGCCATGATATGCAGGCAACCAGAGCAGATGTGAATGCGAACAATAATCGCTCGGCGAGGAAGGATGAAGGGGATGATGCGGAGCAGATGGAGTTCGACGCTGGAATTGGAACGACCGTGGAATTGAGGGATGTTCCCCTCAGCGACGTGGGTGATGGTTTGCATGGCTCTCTCCTCTGTGCAGAGAATCTGGCTCTAGTGTTTGAACTCCGAGGCCACATGGCAGACCTGGAGCATAGAGCCCTTCTCATGGGCCAGCGTCTGGACTTGCTCCTTGACGCGTACTCCAATGTTCCAGCTAAGCGGAAGTGCCCTCTCTGCACGCAGGCATTTGCCATCCCGGCTGGGTCCACGTGGCAGACTGGCAAGGGCGACAGGTCACCGGGTACCTAGGTCTTTATGCTTTCTTGGTTCTTAGTTTTATCATGTTACTGTTTTATGCTCATTTGGACTATAGACATCTGTCTTGGTTTCCTCCGGGCAGGACAGATGCTACTTTCTTTCCTGTTTTATCATGCCACTGTTATATGCTCTCCACTTACGTTGGTTTCCGGTAATCGACAGCATTTTTGGTGACTTAGACGTGTATCACTGTATATTTTGTCAAAGTTTTTTCGCTAATCTAATATAGCAGGTTCCACTTTTTTACTTAAAAAAAAAAAATTACAAATTTGCAGTTTTAAACAAACCTAAATTCTCAAATTTGCAGTTTTAAACATACCTGGAATTTCAAAATTTTTTTGCATGTCAAAAGAAAATTTGATCACTTTTCTTTGTTTTTTATACATGTGACTTCAAGTTTCATATAAATTTATGATTGTTCAATTGTTTTATATTTAACTTTCACTATTACAATTTTTTATTTTTCACCATACAATTTTCAAAAAAAAATAACAGAAAAAATACACAATAATAAACCAGGACTCCAATCTCTGATTCTCTCTAAATTTTACCAAACAATCTTCTTCCATAAAAGAATAGCAGAAAAAATACACAATAAAAAAATAAACAAAAAAAAAAATACACAATAAGCGTGAACAAAGACTCTTCGATGCTGATTATAGACAAAGCATACTCACCAGAAATACATTCCAGGTTGCCCAGTATGAGAAATTTATTGGAATTTGAGCCAACCTTTTGCAGAAAAAAAAAGAAACTAGTAAGTGGCTATGTGTAATTGATGTACCAGTTGATCAAAGGAAGGATAGGGCATTAAGGTACTGAAGGATAGGGCATTAGGGCATTAAGATACTGAAGGACAGGCGACCACAGTATAATTTGTAGTGAGGGATAGTGGACAGGCCACCACAATATAATTTGTATAATTTGAAGTCACTAGTTAAGGAAATTAAAATTGAAAAAAGCCAAGTATGTCTATCAAAGCCACACTTTCTTAGTTTCCACTCAATCTCATTTAATTTCACCTTTCTTCAAACTCCCCTACTTCATTAATTAACAACTACAATTAACACCAAAACCCTTTAACTGATGCCATTGCCCCTTCACGGCTTTCCAGACTGCATGGTAATTACTTGGTAAGTTGGTACTATGTTAGTTTTTGCTGTACAACTACTTATTAAATAACCCTGTCAGATCATAAATGTAACTTAACTCTGTGAGATCATAAATGTAATTTTAAACCAGGTTATTACTCTAAATTTGAAACCAGACTATTATTTTAAATTTAGATTACTTTGCATTACTGATTAAAATTGAAGAAAGTAAAAGCTGTGTGAATTGTGTAAAATACAAACAGATCATCAAATCTCTACTTTAAAGACTGTGATATTACAACGAATTTTCTTATCAACTTTAAAGTATAACCCTCCTCCTCTTTTGCTAGTAAACCAGCTATTATAATCCTCCTCCTCTGCTAGTAAACCAGCTACTATAAACCTCCCCTCCTCTGCATGTAAACCAGCTACTAAAATGGGTAAACCTCAAATCTACTGTTTAATTATTTTTTTTGAACATCACCATTGACGTGCCATTGTTACAGCTACCTGTCAAATACGTGTTTAAAAAAAAAAAACAATACGTTTTAGAACTCGTAAAATTCCAGCCCTGGTTCTAACAATTTGTCACCAAATTTGAAGTGAAATTGATAGAAAAATAAACTTATAAAAATGCGAAAAATATAATGTTTAGACTAGGCTTTATTTATTTATTTATTTCCAAATAATAACACCAAATATGAGAACGATGTTTATTTATCTACATATTACACCCGTCCCCAGACATAAATCATCGTAAATTCCATGAGCACTGTCAATTCAATTTCCTGCACACACGAGCTTCCTTCCAAATTCTACCTGGCGTGCAGAAATATCCTTTCTGAGGAGCACAGTGCTTATCTTCTCTGCATTTGCACATCTTATCTAATGCGCATCCATCCCTCAACTCCTCCAGTGCTTGCCCTCCAATCCCTAGCAACCCATCTGTCCAGTCATTAGAAAACACTCCCTCTCGATCATATCTATTCTTCACTTGTAAGAACTTCTCTAAATTTACTGCCCGCTTGGCTAGCCCTCCGAACAAGTAACCTCCGTTCTTACCCCAGTGCAGTGTCCCGCCATGCTTCTCAATCACCATCTGCTCCATCTCTTCGTATACATCTTCGTTCCATTTGGGCGTCTTGGGTTCTCTCGGACG
>ML784298.1:1367698-1398555 GCA_009831015.1 Picea engelmannii | reverse complement strand
AAGATTGTCCTCTTCCAAACATTGGTATGTACAGGATGTCAGTCATAGAGAATGCTGAAATTAAAAAACAAATCCAAGAGTTGCTTGACAAAGGGGTTATCATGCCAAGCACATCTCCATGTAGATCACCAATTGTTTTAGTGCCAAAGAAATATGGTACATGGTGCATGTGTGTAGATTTCAGAGACTTGAACAAGATTATGGTAAAGAATCATTATACTCTTCCTAGAATTGGTGATTTTCTTAATCAATTGAAAGATGCTAAGTATTTTACTAAGTTAGATTTGATAAGTGGATATCATCAGATTAGGATTTTTGAAGGAGACACATGGAAGACAACTTTAAAAAAAAAGCAAGGTTTGTTTGAATGGATGGTTATGCCATTTGGTATTTGTAATGCTCCTGCTACATTCATGAGAGTCATGAATGATGTTTTAAGGCCTTTTCTTGATGATTGTGTGATTGTCTACTTGGATGACATTTTGATATTTAGAAAATCTCGTGAAGAGCATGTTATGCATGTAAATCAAGTTTTGGATGTATTGAAGAAAGTTTTTTTTTTTTTGAAGATGTCTAAATGTGAGTTTGGAAAGACCTCACTTGTTTACTTGGGACATATTGTTGGAGGAGGAGAACTGGAAATTGATCCTTCCAAGGTAAAATTCATTTTGGATTGGCCCAAGCCCAAGACTGTGACAGAGGTAAGAATATTTTTGGGAGCATCCCAATATTGGAGAAAGTTTGTTGCTAACTTCTCTTCAATTGCAGCTTCATTACATGTAGTGACACGCATCAAGCAAGTTTTCCAATGGGGAGGCAAGCAACAAAAAGATTTTGATGCATTGAAGGAGAAGATTAGTTCAACTCCAGTTCTTTCACTTCCTAATTTGAGACAACCATTTGATATCCAAACATATGCAAGTAATTATGCAATGAGAATAGTCTTGTTGCAACATTGTAAGTCCATTTGTTTTCATTCTGAAACTTGTAATGGTGTTGTGATTAACTATCCTACTTATGATAAGGAGTTGTATGCATTGGCACAAAGTGTGAAAAAATGGAAACATTATTTGTTGGGGAAAGAAACTATCATTCACACAGATCATCAACCATTACAATACTTACAATCACAAACAAAGCTACAACAAGCAAGGCACTTCAAATGGATGGGTTTCCTACAAAAATTCCACTTGGTTATAAGGTATAAGAAAGGAATTTATAACAAAGTTGTTGATATGATTTCTAGGCATAATTTTAGTGCTTCAGTTATTCTTAATCATAATTCTACCATGCATGAGAGATATGTTGAATATTATGCTTTAGATGTTGATTTTAAATAGGTTTATGCAACTTTGTGTCATTCTAACCAAGTTGAGGAATTGGATTACCATGTGCATGATAATCTTTTGTATCGTCTTGGAAAGTTATGTATTCCAAAGGGTGAAAGAGTCAACATCATAAGGGAAGCACATTCTTCTCTTATTGTTGTCCACTTTCATGTAGGCAAGATGGTGGCTAAGTTGCAAAGGTATTGCTATTGGCCTAAAATGAATGAAAGTGTTTCAATATATGTAAGAGGATGTTCTTTATGTGCTACAAGTAAGCCTAGCAATAGAAATTTGGGTTTGTATACTCCACTTTCAGTTCCTTCTCGTCCTTGGGAAAGCATTTCCATGGACTTTGTAGGAGGACTACCTATGTCTAAAAAGAATCATGTTTATCTTTATGTTGTGGTTGACTGTTTTAGAAAAATGTATTTTTTGGTGCCTTGTAAGAAGTAGGTTACAACTGAACATACGACATAAATGTTCTTTTAGCATGTTTGGGTACCTTTTGGGTTGCCCAAATCCATTATGTATGATCAATATTCTCGATTTATTGGGAAATTTTGGTCAAGCTTATGGGAACTCATGGACACCAAGAAGAAAAAGAGAACAACATTTCATTCACAAACCGGTGGTCAAACAAAAGTGGTGAATAGAATAGTAGTGCATATTCTTCCTAGTTATTGCAGCAAACATCCTAAGCTTTGGGATGAGCACCTACACTACATTCAACATGCTTACAACTGGGCTAATCACTCTTTGACTCAAACATCTCCATTCGAGGCATGTTTTTGTTATTTGCCAAAATATCCTTTAGATTTTATCTTTGGGAAGTATATTGCTATTGGTGGTCATTATGACATTGCTAGAGCACATAATTTCATTGAACAAATTCAGTTGGTGCATCAAACGGTACAAGAACAATTGAAAACGAGCCAAGCCAAGTATAAGAAAAGGCATGAAAAGCATCATGTTGATCACAGTTTCCAAGTTGGAGATGAAGTTTGGCTTTATATTAGAAAATAGAGGCTTAAAGGAGAAGGTAAAAAACTGAAACCAATTAGATATGGACCTTTCAAGATTCTTGAAAATATTGGTAACAATGCCTTCCATTTGGATTTCCCTCCTTATATGAAAATGTATGCAATTGTTAATGTAGATAATTTGAAATTGTATGAGCCTCCTTTGATTGATGATGAAGGAGAGAATGTTCATATTACTTCCATAGATGACTTCTCGCCATAATATCTTTTAGAATTGCATGAGGATATAATCCTTGATAGGAGGATGAGGACTTCAAAATGAGGGAATGTGGAATACCTTCATTTTGGTATTAAAGGAAAAAATCTAAGAAAATATAAAAGGATTGAGGTTGGAAAGGTGAGGGAACTGTATATTCATCTTCTTATAGAATGAAAGTAGTCTTTTAGAGGTCCAAAAGCTTCCTAATGTGGAGGAGTGATCCAAGGGATCAAAATAATCTAAAAACTCAAAGTGCTTGGAATTGCTCAAAAACAAATTCATGGTGTATATCGCGTCCTCACGAACCCAATGCAACATGAATGGGATCAAATGAACATCGTATGTGAGAGATATCACGTTCTTTCGTCTCTTCCAAACATGTAAAACAAATGTTGATTGTACAGTCCATATAGTTCGTACAATCTGACTGTGAAGACCATATTGATGACATGGAATGGGACCATACTGGTGACGTGGCAAGGTGATAATTTGGTAGATGACATGGTAGTGGTTTATGTGGACCAATTGATGGTTGACACATTTCATTTGGTGGTCGAATGGGAAGGTGCCACGTGGCCCAACTAGGGACCGCCATGTGGCACCCCATCATTAGTTTGTTTGTTAAAATTTTATGGAGTCCATGGGAGTCGAACCCAGGACCTCCACCTTTGGAATGGTCTCTGCATCGGTCGGGCCACCAGCCTGTGTACACATTATTTCTTAACCTTATATCTTTGACCTAATATTTAAGTTTGAAACAATGGTACATCCAGGTGGAGAAAGGATCAGGGCTTAGCCCCAACCCTCGGTTACATACCATATTCCATATTACCACTAGCGCATGGAGGTTCCAATGACTAGGCTAACAGGTGATACGTTTTAGGTCGGTGCCCAACCACATGGTCCATGCAACCGACACCTCCGCCGAAAAAGGTGCCTATGCATCCTAACGATGCAACAGGTTTCCACCATTTGCGGAACAGGTGCACGTGATGGGTTTTTGGCATGGGAAACACTCAGGAGCTAGGTTAGTCACACATAGGTGCATTTTTGCAAGCAAAGACAACAAGCTATTATGGAAAAACATCCAGATTTTTATTTTTCTGAGTTTTTGGCCAAACCAAGTGCAAGAAGAGCCTAACTAGGGGTTTTTGAACATTTTGGATCCATTGAATCCATCTATTTTTAATTCTGAGCATTTAAAAGAATTTATTTTGACACTTTGAGCATTAATGAAAATGATCCATTGGAAGATGGACTAGGAGATGTATCCCAAGGGAGGGGTGAACTACTTTATCATTTTGTTGTGTTAATGTGTTTTTTATTGATGGTTGTTATGTCTATTTATGCTTCTCATGTTTAATTAACAACTCATTAAGTTTTATGTGTTTGAAAAATGATCCTATTGCCCAAGAACATACAAAGTACACTTGCAATTTTAAATGGACTCAAGCCATTTTCATTTTCATATCAATGGAAATGGTGTAATCATTCCCACAAAGGTTATATTGCTTGGATCCAATTTGTAAAAAATATCTATGAACATTTTGAAATTGATACTCATTATTTGGGTTTCTTTACCAAGATTAAATAATCATGTGTATTTGAAGAATATGCTTTTGATCAACTAGATTTTTGCACCAAAGACATGTGTAATATATTATTTTGAGAATGATTTATTAGTGGTCTAAAGGAAGAAATCCATGCCCAAGTCTTAATGGTTGACCCTACCACTTGACTCAAATCCACTCAACAAGCCAAGAAAGCACAATTGGTTGTTAATTCTCAAATAAAAAAAACATCCTTTATTCCATGACCCTGTCCCAACAATCCCTATCCTCCTCTCAAGATCCAAAAATTAACTCGTGTTGAAATGCGAAAACATCAATTTAAAGGAATTTACTACAATTGTGATGAACAATATTTTCCTCGACACAAATGTAAGGAGCATGAAAAATTTATGGCCATATCAGAGGACATTTGAGAAGATTATGGTGATTCTCTCCCTCAAGAACCTCAACCTGAACCAAATGATGACATTCCTCCCTATGATGAACTAGATATGGAGCCCCAAATATCCCTACATTCCTTGATTGGTATTTCAACTCCCCAAACCATTAAATTAATTGGCTACATCAAGCATCATAAATTCATGATCCTAATTGATAGTGGTATCACCCATAACTTTAGTCATCATCGAGTCACCCAAGAGACACATTTTTATATCCATGCGATGAACAAATTTCAAATCATGATTTCTAATGGAGGTTCCATGAAATGTGGGGGTCCTTGTGAAATGTGTACCTTCAAATTGGTGATTATTCATTTAAATCCGGCATATTTTCTATAGAAATGGATGGTTGTGACATTTTTTTGGGTGCATAATGGTTATTCACACTAGGCCCCATCACCATGGATTTTGAGAATTTATACATAATCTTTCAACAAGGAGGGAATCACTATAATTTCTAAGGAATCACAATTGGTTCTCCTGAGGTCATCATCTCACATTGTATGGAAAAATTCCTTAAAAGAGGATATTTTGGAATTATCACCTAGTTCCTTGTGATTTAATTCTTTGAGACCCCTTCCCAACCCATTCATCCTAACATGCAGTTATTTTTATCCAAACACTAATCCTTTTTTGAAACCCCCCAAGGCTTCCCACCCCCTCATGGTGCACATGACCATTCCATTCCTCCCATACTTGGTAGCCTCCCACCCAATGTCTACCCTTATTGCCACCCATTTTCTCAAAAAATGAAATTGAAAAGATTGTTCAAGAATTATTAGCTATGGATGTCATATTCCCTAGTACCAGTCATTATTCCTCCTTTGTTTTCATGATACCCAAAAAAGAAAGCACTTGGTGTATGTGTCCTAATTTTCATTCTCTCAATTGAATCACTATCAAGGTTAAGTTTCTCATTCCAATCATTGATGATATTTTGGATGAACTTAAAGGTGCTCAATTTTTTACAAAACTTGATCTTTGTTCAGGATATCACCAAATTCATACAAAGGAGGATGGTATTCCAAAACTTCTTTTCTTACTCACAAAGTCCATTATGAGTTCTTGGTGATGCTCTTTTGCATTTCTAATGCACCATCCACCTTCCAAAGTCTCATTAATCATATATTTAAACCCTTTTCTATGTCATTTTTCCATTGTATTTTTTTATGACATTCTCATATACAATAAAATTTGGTTGTCACGTGTTATGCATGTGGATCAGGTCTTACAACCACTTTCTCATTATCAACTCTTTCTAAAAAGGTCCAAATTTTCCTTTGGAGTCTCAACGTAGAATATTTGGGCCATATTGTTAGTAAGGATGGTGTACGAGTGGACCCAAAGAAAATTGAAGAAATGAAGGATTGGTCCTGTCCTATGACTCTAAAAAGTTTACAAAGTTTTCTTGTTCTAACAAGGTACTATAAAATGTTCATCCATAACTATGGAAAAATTGATACTCCCATCATTATCTTACTTAAGAAAAATTATTTATGTTGGAATGAAACCATAGATCAAGCCTTCCATAATGTGAAGGATGTTATGTGTACAACCCCAATACTTGTTCTTCCAAACTTTTCCAATAATTTTGTTTTGGAATGTGTTGCCTCAGGAAAAGGCATAGGTGCATTTCTCATGCAATAATGAAGACCATTGGCCTTTACTAGTAAAAAAATTTGTGAGAGACACTTGGGAAAATCTACCTATGAAAAATAAATGTTGGTCATTTTGCATGATGTGGATATCTAGTGTCCCTACTTTCTTGGGCAATGTTTCTAGATTAAAAATGATCATTTCAACATCAAATACTTTTTGGAGAAAAATATTTCATCCCCTGAACAACAAAATTGGATTACCAAAATGTTGGGCTATGATTATTAGATCATTTATAAGGGAAAGGAGAATATGGTAGTTGATTCTCTCTCTAGAAAATATGAAGAGTAAGGGTCCCTCTTTTAACTCTCAATCATTGTAGTTTATTGGGTGAATGAAGTCAACAATGAATGTTTCAAACATCCTATATTTCCAACCTAATACAATGACTTCAACACGATTCTAATGCATATCTAGGATACAATTGGCATAATGGGGAGCTCCACTATAAAGGATATCTATATTTGATCAAGCAGTCCAATTTTAAATCAATGGTTCTATATAAACTCCATGTATCACCAACAATGGGTCATTTTGGATTTCATAAAACATATGAATGGATCAAACGTTCATTCTTCTGGGAAGGAATGAAGAAGGAAATCCACACTTTTTTGGTTGAATGTGATATTTTCCAATGACATAAAGGTGAAACAATGAAAACTCCAGGTGCATTGCAACCTTTACCTATTCTGCATGTTGTATGGACATACATTTCTATGGAAATTATTTTTGGATTACCCAAATCTATCAATAAATGTGTCATCATATTTTTTGTTGAACTCCTTTCCAAATATGCTCATTTTTGTGCCCTCCAACACCCCTTTAAATCTTCCATGGTTTCTCAAGTATTCATGTATAAAATCTTCAAACTACATGGTATGCCACAATATATTGTCATAGACCATAATCCAAATTTTACTAGAAAATTCTAGCAAGAATTGTTCAAGCTCGAGGGAACTCAATTGAATCTTAACACTACTTATCACCCCAAGAAATATGGTCAGATTGAAGCTATCAACGATTTTTGGAAGAATATTTGAGGTGATTTATGTATGAATGATTGTCCCAATGGGTTCAGTGATTACCCCTAGCAAAATGATGGTATAATACAATGTATCATGGTGCTATTAACTTGAACCCCTTTGATTCATTCTATGTCCAAAATAATCAATGAATATTATCTTAATTATTAGGTGTCTCCAAGGTACAATAGGTCTTAAAAACCCTTATAACTCAAGCCAAAATTCTCCACAATCTTAAAGATAATCTGATCATGGCCTATAATCGAATGAATCAACAAGTTGATCAACATCGCTCTAAATTCCATTTTGAAGGAGGGGATTAGGTGTTCCTGTTAGAATATAAGTGGATGTGCTTGTTTTACCATTGAAAATATCTCTATTGTCACCCAACCATAGGACGAAGCCACCCTCCGAGCACCTTAACCTTGACAGAGAATCACTCCGGAAGAAAACCCTAGGCTAGATAGCCAAACAAAGGGTAGTGCACCTTTCCCCAAGGATATCATACCAATAAGAGCTGATTATATAGTCCAAACCCTAGCCAAGAGATATTCCAAGCCAAAACATAACTACTAGTTGTAGCAGCTGCACCGATAGCTCTCCTCAAACCTGCGCACAAAACTGGGCACTACAGTGCACACAGAAGTTTCTCTACAATTCTAAGACTACCTGCCAGAATGAGAATTGGCCTCTTGTATTTATACTAATTCTGGCTAACTTCCTGGGAAAACTTCTCATTCTGGGTATTTGTCCGTTCAGTATATTATTATTTCTTCTGGCCAACTTCTTCTCTTGGAGGCTAATAACCTAATATAAATTATCTTCTTGAGCTGACAAGTCTTCTAGGGTTATAAGCCAACTCATTAGGGTTTCTTCTTGATTCCTGGAGTATTCTATCCTCGTCAGGTTTACATGTGGGGGTAAATACCTCCTGCATCTACCATAATATTAACACTCCCTCCTAGCTAGGGAGGTATTACAAGTAATAGTCTTGAGCACAAAAACATACCATTCACCTGGTAGCATCAACATAGTTGTATAGACTAGATCATGACTAGATCATGAGCACCATCATCATCATCAGTGTCATCAAATGCATCATCTCTCGAAACCATACTCTATCTGAGTAATCAGACATGATGCTCACTCCACAGAGTGATACGAGAGTTATTCTTCTAATCTAGAAGAGTAAATGTTCTGAACCATTTTCTATCTGGAAAATCTATGTTCATCATTCATCTGGTTGATAATTATTTCCAATAAACTGTTGATAGTCTTCAAGGCAATCAAAACAAAATAGAACACAATTGTGTCTATCCATAGTAGTACATAACTATAATCCAATGGTAAACTACCACACCAAGTAACACATAAGTACTTGATCAATAACGTATAGTCACAAACAGTGGAACACATCCACCACCGTAGTATATATCTACTGTCATGTAGTCTTCATAACAATCATATGATATCAACCTGCACAGAAACAATGTTATGATATAGAATGAATCATCTGGGCCAATCTTTCACTCACATCTATGAGATCTAAAAGAATATCTACCCTCAAAAAGGTAGAACATCAATGATGAGTTGTCTGGATTATTCTTCTCAAGCAAGGAAGAATAACTGTCCTAATTTCTGAACCTTGACCATTCCCCATCCTGGGCCATTCTTCCTACACTAATGAAAGTGCACCCTGGAGAGAATGTATAAACCCTAAGGAATTCTTGTCCCTGATTGTTGAGCCTGGACCATTCCCCACCCTGGGCCATTCCTCCTACACTAATCAAAGTGCACCCTGGAGAGAATGTATAAACCCTAAGGAATGACTATCCAGACCATTTCCTCTATTAACCACAAGAGGAAAATATTGTCCTATATCAATCTCCAAAACAGACCATTCCTCATGTTAACCACAATGAGAAATCGATGCCCGGTGAGGCGGACCAGTCTTCTTGAGTAGCCCTCAAGAAGAGAGACTTCCCTAGACCACTCCCCATGTTAACCACAATGGGAAGTCGCTATCTATAATACATCAACAATATGGACCATTTCCCATGTTAACCACAATGGGAAATCATTGTCTATCAGAAAATCTCAATCCACTTTCCGAACTGGAAAGGAAGCTTCTCATCTTGGACCAATTTTCGAACTAAAAAATGACTATCTATAAATCAATACATATTGGTGCTCCCTCCCAACCTAGGAGTCATCTCTTCCTTTTTCAATAAGGAAGTCGTCTCCACGAGCTCTATCTTGAGTACGCAAACTCTTTCATCTTGGATAGAAGCTTTACCAAAATGTCTGCTTATCTTCTCATCTGTGGAGATATGTATTTGAGAATCACTTTCTCCTTTCTGGGCTTCAACACGAATAATGTAATGTTTGATTTCAAATGTAATTTAGTCTGGAACACTGGTTTTCTCTGAAGGCTTCATGTAGATCTGAACAATAGAGTATATCATTGTTGGAAAACTAGAACATATCCATGTGCCACTTCTTCTATCATCATGAGATATGATCTACTGAGTAATCATCTTGATACATTATCTCTGTTATAGAAAATATTCACCACGCTTCTTATGTGCATTGGAGGTTCTCCACCAAGTCATCTTTTTCCATCTGTATACAAGGGTCTCTTTCTGGTATGCCTCAAAGTATTGAGGTTGCTCTTCATATGTTCTTTGTTCAATTGCTCTGGAGAACAGTCTTTGCATTCATCTTGATGTAGCACTCCAACCCATGGATGATATAATGACTCATGTAGAGGTATGTTTGGTTTACTGGAACGATTAATCATCATAGTATTCTCTCCGTCTGGGATAACCTATAGTTCTGAATCTTGAAATGATTTCATTTATAAATCTTTCGTACACTTTTCTTCATCACAACTTTTAGTTCTGTTTGATTGCTTTCATATTAGGCTGGTAATCTTGTGATTCTCGATACAATGATTGGTTGTTCAGGCTTCTTTTCTTTCTTGGAATTTTCATGTTCTTCCTCATGTTTTTATTTAGCTTTTGAGTCATGGAGTTTCTTATAGATTCCATGCCCTAAATATTCCACTTCTTTCTTTTATCATAGGATCACGGATCTGGATGGACAACCAGGGATACTTTAATGCTTCTCTTCGAAGAAGACTTCTTATAAGGTTGAACTGAGAAAGTACTATCTTTCATGGTTACTTCCATGGATATATAATTCATCATCTTCAATGGATCATAGTATTATCTCCCTCCTAATCCTTGCTTCATCTATGAGTGTATATAATCGACACCCTCCATCTAACAGAGTACACGCTTTTGTCTGCATCCTTATTGTCTTCTGCAATATATAATTGGCTCTCTCTGTCTAACAGAGTCCATGCTTCCGTCTTGTTGTCTTCTACAAAAAATTATAAGTCTTTCTCTGACTTCTTTCTATCTTTGCTTCTTCTAAGTCTCTTCATGATGGATTCGACTTATCTTGCAATATATTTCACATGATTTGTTTGATGTATTTCATCCTTTCATGTGTATTATCTAATGATATCCATCCTTATCTTATTTTTCTTCCATAGGTATAGCTCTTCTTGGAACACATTATCTTCTAAGAGATATATATACAAGATATGTACATAGACGATGCAAATAAGATATGTACAAGAAATAACAAGAGTATTGTTATCTTTAGAAGAAGAAGTCTCTTTCATCTTTCTTAGTCTTCTTTGTAGGTTCCTTTTCTTCGGCAACTGATGCTTCGTGTTTCTCCTTCCTTTTCTTTAGTTTGGGACAATGATTCTTGTAGTGGCCATACTTTCGACAGTTGAAGCATTGTACTTCTGAAATGTCTTTCTCTTGATTTGGCTTCCTCCTTGAACCGAACTTCCTTTTTTTCCTGAAATTATTGAATCTTGTTTTGAAGGCTTGATCATCGTACTTCTTTTGAGGTTTCTCTTTTTCACTGATCCTTGATTCTTCTTGAGCAAAGAAAGTCCAAATTTCTTAAAATGTCGGATACTCCTTCCTTGTGTTCATGCTTGCGGCAAATGCATTCCATGTCTTGGGAAGACCATTGAGTACTATGTTTACCAATTTCTTCTCTGAAATGATTTCTTCAATAGTTTGTAGTTGATCTCTTAACTAAGAGATTCTCATGAAGTATGATGTTATGTTGTCATCATCATTCATCTTCATGTCACGGAGCTCATTCTTCAGATTCACTATTTGTCCAATGTTTCTGACTGAGAAGAGGTTTGTTAGGGCATCATACATCTTCTTTGATGAGTCAAGTTGGGAGATGTAGGGTATCAAATGGTATTTATGGATTCCACTATGATACTCATGGCATTGATGTCACTGTCTTTGAACTTCTCCATAACTGCAATGTTCTGTGGTTCCTTCTCTTTTCCTTCTTCAAACTCTGGTTCCACAATCTTTCCTTTCATGATATCCAACACTTTATTCTTGGCAAGGATGAGGTCAATACTTGTCTTCCACGCTCTAAAGTTAGAGGCTCCATCTAACTTTTTCTCTAACTTCATAGAATAAGTCATGGCTGCTTTGACTTGGTCAAATCCTAGATTTGACCATAAACTCAAATTTGACGTCTTAGCTTGCTGAGAGTACCAGAATATGAACTAGGCTAGGGTGCACTGATCTATCCAGAGATTAGGTCAATCCATTCACTTAAGGTGCCTCAACGGAAGGATTAGGGTTTCTGCAACTGCACCTGCTAGTAACCCTAGCGACCGTGCATTGGTGACTGCTCCTACTAGAAACCCTAGTGACAGTTCTTCAATGAGCTTAATGTCCTTCTGGCTATGTTTCCTTCCAGAGGTTAGACTAAATGAAGGAGGAGTGGGACCATAACTTGTTATAATATAAGTGGATTTGCTCATTTTACCATTGACAATATCTATATTGTCACCCAACCATAGGCCGAATCCACCCTCTGAGCACCTTAACCTTGACAGAGAATCACTCCGGAAGAAAACCCTAGGCTAGATAACCAAACAAAGGGTAGCACACCTTTCCCCAAGGATAGCACACCAACAAGAGTTGATCAGATAGTCCAAACCCTATCCAAGAGATATTCCAAGCCAAAATGTAACTGCTAGCTCAAGTTTTGGCTTGGAATATCTCTTTCATGTCTCATGCTTAAATAAAGTGGTTGGATCCTATTGTTTTGTTCAAACTTCTCTTCCTAAATTGGATGACGAAGGTTCTATTTGGTTGAAACTAGAATTTTTCCTTGAAAAACAAAATCATCATCTACGCCAATGCACTATCCAAAAATTGGAAGGATACACAACCATAGGATGCCTCTTGGGAGCCAACAACTACTCTACAACATTTCCCACATATCCATCCTTGAGGAGAAGGCTTCCTTTTAAGGGCGATGAAATTTTAGGGTCCTAACCTCCCTAACCCCCTAAGTTTTTAGAATATTATGTATTGATATGTATGTAGGCCATCGCTAGTAAATAAGGTCCTTGTAGTAGTGTGAACACAATTATTGTAAGAAGGCTTACTAGTAGGTTCTGTCTACTAGAAAGTTCCTTCTCTAGAATGTTCTTAAGGGATAGAAAGTATTATATAAAGAAGTATAAGCATTTTAAAATATGTCTTGGAAATCATTTTTAATATAAGATATACTCTATTGGAGGTTTCCCCCTCAAAGAGGCAAGTGAACAATGCTTCCATATCAATAAAGGAATAATATTTTGGTTCACATTGTCTATTGTATTTGCAGTTTAATTTATTTCAACAATAGATTTGAGTAAAATTTGTAATTTTTTCTCTGAATATTTCTAATTGGAACATCACAAATTCCAAAAAATGATAAGATTTATTCATTTGATGATTCTAGGATGATATCCGTGTGTAACTATGTGTACGAAATCATCACAAAGATTTTGGTAGTTGGAGTTAAAAAAATAAATAAAAATTATCTCTCAAGAATAGTTTGGTTTTTTAGATAGAAGAAAAATACATGAAGCTATTGTGAAACTCCAGAAGTTATTCACTCAATAGAAACAAATAATTTCCCATAAATGGTTATGAAATTGGACTCATCCAAGGCTTATGCCAAAACTAGTTAGTGATATGTTGTATTAATGCTTCTATATGTGGGTTTTATTCTTCCAATGGTTAAGTCGATCATTGGTTGTATAAATTATCTTTTCTTTGTTGTTTTCATAGGATGGCTCATAATTTTTCATTCCTTTTATATGGGTGAGGAAAATATACCTTTTATCCCCCTTGTTTTTCCTACTTGTTGTTGAAGTTTCAAGTAGGGATATTATGGAAGAAAAAATATCAAGAGTAGTCACAGGAGTCAGAATTGTGAGGGATTTATCTTAACCCACTTATTATTTGTTGACGATGTTTTGTTTTTCACTAATACTAGTGTAATGGAAGAAAGGAAGCTATAGGATATATTGGAGATTTATGGAGTGGCTACAAGTATGGAGCTAAATGTGAAGAAATATAATTTGTTTCTTTAGTGGTCTGGATCAAGAAAATGAGCATATGGTTCTAGGGATTTTTTTTCTTAAGCTCCTAAATTTTCAAGATGGATTTAAATGTTTGGGTTTCCTTTTAAAACCATGGATATGGAAAAAAACATTGGGGTTGGTTGATGGAAAAAATATAGAGTGGAATTAACAACTAGTGCAATAGATGGTAGTCTTTTTGGGGGAGACTGACTTTAGTAAAATCTGTGTTGGAAGATATCCCTATGTTTTGGCATTCCTTGGCCTACCTAAAGGGATCCTTGAAAAAATTAGAAAGACATGTTTAAAATTCCTTTGGACCATGAAGAAAAGAGAATGATGGAATTCCATTAGTATAATGGAAATATGTTTCTAGGCCAAAGGAGGAGGGTGGGTGGGGATTGAACAATATTCATCATTTTGGTACTTTCCTAGTAGCTAAAAGTTTGAGGAAAATACTTAATAAAGATTGATTGTGTTGGAGAACTATAGAAAAAAAGTATATAATCCCATGGACTTTTATTGATTGGATTAGGAGTTTAATAAAAGGTATAAAAAAGGTTTCCATCCATTGGAAGACTCTTTTTCATTCCTTTCTAATGATTGAAAATCATTTGGCTTGGAAAGTGGGAAACAATGAGTAGGTTAGGATTATGTTGATTCTATATTAGGATATGGAGAAAGGGTAAGATTATTATAATATTTGAATGTCCTTCTACATGAAAGAGGATTTTGCACCCTTGATCAAGTGGGATATCTAGCCAGTATAGATATTTCACAACGAGGTTGGAGGTTAGCAAAGTCAATGGGTTTGGAAGGGGAACAAGCAGTTTTACGGAACTCTTATATTGAGAATATAAAGAAAGGATATATCAAATTGAGAGAGTAAATGGACACTCTAGCATGGTCAAAAAAACAAGACCAGAGAGGGATACAAATCCATGCTTGTTTCAAATATCAAAGTCCAATTTGGTGGTGGAGGTAGATCTAGAAACTAAAATCCCCCAGGAAGACTAGAATATTTATTTGGTTAACTTTAAGGAACAAGGAATTGTTATGGGAAGCCTTGCAGAGGAGGAGTAGATAGAGTCCTTGTAGAGTTTCTAAGATACCTACATATAATATCTAACTAAGAATGAAAAAGTATATAGCTTGCAAATGGTGTGAAGAGAAGAATAAAAAATAGAGGAAAGGATGAAATAATTTATATTAATTGTATTCCAAACACAAAGAGTGAATAATTTACAACAGATATAGGCTACATGGGTAACTAATGCACTATAGTAGTGATCTAGAGAGATCTATACACTCACTGACAAACACTAAAGTGGACTTCCACCTAGTCCTAGTTAACTGACCCATGCAATCATCAGTTAATTGAGTCACAAGTATGGAAGTGAGAGAATCACATGCAACTATTGGTGATAAAACTGAGGTTTCCATGCATGAGTGAATTCCACTAATCTAGTTGAGTGTAACTAACTCTGAACTTAAGAGGAATGTCCTATTTTGTTGGGGAATATTCTCTAGAGAGAATATTCTCATCTAAGGAAGCGTTCTCAATATTGGACTATCAAACTTAGTAAAATAATTCTAGGTGAGTGTGTAATATATCCAACACCTCCCTTAAACACTACTAGGTTTTACATGATGAATGGGTCCTGGAAACCAAGGCCATGTTAGGTACCCATTGTACAATGTGTCTAAAAATGAAACATTGAAAAAATGAGGAAAGAGGGAAAACCTCATGGGACACCCCCCCCCCCAAAGTACAATGCATAAGAAAAAAATTGAGAAGGAACAAAAAGAAGTTGTTAAGCAATTGTGTCCTTCACTCCACGAAGACCTCACAACTATGCAAGTTTGTACTCATTGAATATTTTGTTGAAGATGTATATGTTTTCACAGATCTAATGAAGTAGATGAAAAAGTGAGATGTCCACACACATATACTTTATCTTTTTGTAATGAAGAATGTCCAAATGAATTTTGGATGAAACTTTGAAAATCATGCGGCCATTTTTGGAAAAACACTGAAAATTTACTGGTTTCAAAATTCTCATAACATCACTTCCTAGACTCTGTTTCAGACGATTTTTTTTTTAAATTGGATATTTTTATGAGAGGAATTAAAATATCCAATTTGTTTCTACATATTTTTCTTAGAAGATATCAAAATTTAATTTGATGTGCACGACCCCCTTTTTATCTCTTGAGATGCATGCATGTTTCTCCTGAGATACATGCATGCCACATGAAAAAATGTCAGCATGTGACTCTTGAGATCCACACATGATATATTCCATATTAAATTCATAAAATAAATCTGAAATGGATTAGACATCATCTACAATTAATGGAACAATAATTTGTGCAGATACTTGTGTAGAAGACTCTTCAGAATAAGAGGCGTGATCTTATGATGTCTTCTCTTATAGCTCTATATTTTCAATCTCCTGCATGCAATCTTCAAATTATTATTTATTCCCAAATAAAACCTCCAGTCTGGTGAATAGTTCATTTGGATTTGATTCTTGTGATTCATCGTATAATTGGTGGATAATTTAAGGAGAAATAGACCAGAAGATACATCCTATGGCCATATCTTGTCAATTGAGAAAGTCATTTTTCTCATTGGTGGAATAAAGTTCTACTTCCATTTCCATGGTTATTTGGTACAAGCCTCTACATCTGAGTTGAAGAATAATTGTTGGCTTCCACTCCAAATAGTTATGAGTGAGAAGTATCGTCGATAAACAATCCATCTTTCTTGTGTTATTCAATATTCAGTACCTGCAAATAAAAAATGTTGGTGCACCTTCGTCGTAGCAACCTATGGGCTTTGATACCATGTATGTTTTCTCATATACCTACACAAAAGATCTAGCTAACAATAAAAAAGTACACATCTTGCAAATGGTGTGAAGAGAAGACAAAAAATAGAGGAAATTATGAAATAATTTGTATTAATTGTATTCCACGCACAAGGAGTGAATAATTTACAATAGATATAGGCTACATGAGTAACTAATGTGTCATAGTAGTGATCTATAGAGATATAGACACTCATTGATAGACACTGAAGTGATTTACCACCTAGTCGTATTTAATGGATCCATGCAATCATCAGTTAATTGAGTCATGTGTGTGGAAGTGAGAGAAACACATGCAACTGTTGGTGATAAAACCGAGGTTTCCATTCATTTGTGACTTCCACTAGTCTAACTGAGTGTAACTAACTCTGAACTAAAGAGGAATATCCTATTTTGTAGGGGAATATTCTCATCTAAGGAAGTGTTCTCAACATTGGACTATCAAACTTAGGAAAATAATTCTAGGTGACTGTGTAATATCTCCAACAGTCCTAGGATGTGTATTTTATACAAAATGGAGGGTAGAAACTATATCTCATTTGTTAATTCATTGTCAACATACACAACAATTCATTGTGAACATACACAACAAATATGGAAGGAAGTAAAGAATATTTTAGGTGTGTTAAAAGAGTGGTTTGGTGAGACTATAGAGGAATGCTTGTGGAAATGGTTTAGCAAAAAAAAATGAAATAATTTAGAATGATTCCATGCTTATTCATTTGGGGTATATGTATGGCTATAAACTCACATATATTTGAAGAAAAACATGTTCCCTCTTTTCAAGTTTGTGTTCAAGTGAGATCAGTGGTGTCAAAGTATAGAATGCAAGTGAAACAATGAAGTTTAAGACAACAAGGTTATTTGAAAATTGCAAGTCTCGAGCCCAAGGATTTTTTGATGGAGTTATGCATGTCAGATGGATTTCATTAGTGGTGTAGGAATACTTGACTTAGTTGATTCGTATTGTGTCCAATTCGAAGTAGGTATTAGGATTGGATCGAATAATTATGCATAGTTCATAGCTTTAATACTTTTACTATAATGTGCTCTAAAAATAAATGTTTATCCAAAATGGATCTGAACCAATGAATGGGTGTAATAATTAGTACCTAAAATTCAATTCGACAATTAAAAAAGGTTAAGAAAACTATGCAAATCAATCAAATGTAAATATTGAATGAGAAAAATGTGAGAGGGAAAAAAAGGGAGAGAAACATGAAGAATGGGAAATGAAAGGGCATGGTTGTTGGCCTTCCCCTTACCCCACAACTTTCCCTATTTCTTCCTTCACTCACATTCTCAAAGGGTTTTTTGGATAAGAAGAGGAAGAACTAAGAGAAAGAACAACCTTTTAACTAGATATTTGTCGAAATGATGTAGATTGAGCCCCTATTCGAATATGATTTTCCCAGTTAGGTTTCTAGGATAAAATTCACGAGTTCATTGTGATTGATTGTTGTGTTTGATGTTATTTTTCTTCATGTTAAATTAAATTACTTCTTGGTTATGTAATGGTGTGAGAGATCATCCTCTATGTGCAAATGAATAATTCCAATAGATTTGGAATTTCTACCGTCCAATTCCCTTCGAAGTCCGAGATCAATGTATGGTAAAATTCATCTGTAGAAAATTTGTATTTTCATGGTAAAATTGAAAAATATGTATTTTCATTGGTTTTAGTGTTTGTCTCTCACCTTGATGATGTTTTCTCTCCTTGAGTCATTTTTATCAATGCCTAGGTCATTTTCTCTTTTCCTAGGCCCATTTTACATTCACCTGGGTGTTTTACTTAATGCATGGGCGAGTTCACATGCCCCTGGACGTTTTATTTCATGCCTAGAAGTTTTCACATTCCATTGGGTGTTTTATCTTGTTCCTATATGTTTTCACATCCCTTGAGTGATTTATTACCTTCATGTATGAATTCACATCTCTCCTTGGGATATTTTACGTTGCTAGTTGAATACATTCCTTTGTTGGTCGATTTCACTACTTTGTTGAGCCACTTTCTAGGAGGAATTTGGAGGATACATGCAATACATTATTTTTCACATATAGGAAAGAAATTTTTGAGAAAGAATACATGTGTAGGAGTTCCACGACTATACAAGGTTGAGAGGGGTAGGAAAGATCCTTAAGTTTTTTATGATTCCTTCACAATTGTGGGAAAATAACCTTGGATCCAACAACAAGGAAGTTGAAACAATTAATAGTGGAAGAAAATAGAGAAGAAAATATGGGTTTCTCTTTATTAATGGGAAATTGGGTGGAGCCACAGAAGGAACTCATTAAAAATTCTACATCTAAAATTAGCATTGAAAATTTTGATATTTAATTGCAATTTCAAGAGTTTCTTATTATTCATTCCTCAACTTGTTGTTTTGGCCTAATCACCCATGTACTTGTATATTATGTTAATTTAATATATATGCTACAACTAGCTCTCAGTCCAATCCAAGCTCAAATAGAATGCAGATGAGTAACGCGCAGAAAAAGTGTTAAGTGTTATGAGAGAAATTTCCAATAATAGAGTTTATAATTGAATAATAAGTATGAGGTGTTAACTTGAATTACCATTTAAGTGTTATTGCAAGTATTCAAGATTGGAAAGAAAAAATTACTTTCTCTTGGCAATTCGAATTTGAACATATATTGGTGTGTTGAACAGATTAGTTGTTTGAATTTTGTGTGTTGCATACTAAAGGGGAAGAGTAGCATATCATTTAAACAAATCCATGGAGTTGGAACATGGTAAGATTCTCCTTATCACCATAAGTAAACAAACCAATCATATTGACAATAAACTAGCACTAAACATAGAAATTACTCAATGAATAGAAGATTTCCATTGCATTCTCATATGGGTTGTTGTGTGTAGGTTACATAGAGAAGGAGATATCAAATCATTCAGAGCAGAGTTTGGATAGAGAACATAAATATTGCAACCATCAGAAGAGAAGATAAGAACAAAGAATATTGAAAACCGTGTATAGGGAAAAGGACAAATTCCTAGTGTCCTTTTTCCAGATAAAGAACTCTATACAAGCCTGTGAATGGAGCTTAAAAGAGACTTATGCAAAGGATCCATTTTGGTGAAGCGAGTGGGATACAAGTCTCTCATTTATGGATCACATAGTGTTGGATCAATTTCATTGTACAACATGACATAGCTTCCATAACTTTGAAGAGAACATTGTAAAAATCATGGGTAAAGAAAACAGAGAGAAGTTGGAAGATTTAAGGGCCAACAATGCTAATCTTCGAGAAGAGAATGAGCACTTGAAGGAGAAATTCCAAATTTTCAACCATAGAATGGTGGATATGGATAAGGACCTTGATACTTCTATAAAACTATTGTCATTGTTAAAGAATAAGTTTGAAGAATGCCAAGACTCCCTCACTGCAGTCATGATAGATTGGGACAAGAACAAAGCATAGCTTGTACACCTTGGTGAGAAGGTCATTCAAATACATAATTGGAAAGAGGATAGGCTCATTCCAATGATGATGTAGTGGTAACAAGATTTGGGAAAGGAGGAGGCTTTAGAAATGCTCCAATAAGTTTTCCAAGAGCACCGAGAAGCAAGGAAACCTTCCATTACCATTTCCCAAGCAAGCATTGTTACACACCAAAATGTCACACTTGAGTGTTGCAAAGTGACGTATGCACCTTGTTAAGTGTCACATGCATTGGTGCAAGTGTCGTATTCACCCTACCTAGTGTCTCATTCACTTTCTTGAGTGTTGCAACCTTTTGACACCATGAAAATAGTTATCACAATCCTTAAGTCATGTTGGAAGAAGAGGCCCTCTTATCTAACAATCGAAACATACCCTTTTCTTAGAATATTTGACCAATTTTGAGAATTTATTAAGGGTGGTGCCCCCCTGGACATGTTTTGGGAGTGCCACGTCATGGGGTGGAACCCCCTTTCCATGTTATGGGAGCGCCACTTTATAGGATGGTGCCTTGTGTTCAACTAGACTGGGGGAGTGCCAATCTAGTTAGAGGAAATCAAGGAATCTCCCACCTTTTCCTAAGGGCCATATATCTTGGCATGAGGTTGGTTTTGCTTGACCCCTATGCTATGGCTCTATCTTAGGATCCAAATCCAAACTTAAGGAGCTATATCCTCAACCATATCCTTCATTTTCTCATGGTGGTTGCACCTCTCAAAGCCTATATATTGAAGGGATTTCAAAGGTTGGGGAATATTAGAGGTATCAAACATTTCATTTTGGAGGAAGCGTTGACATTTTGATGTCAAGATTCATGCAAGGGATGAACAGTGAGAGATTAGAGAACAGACTTCATCATCAAGCATGCTTTGTAAGGGCCTTCTTTGGTTTTCCAATTAATATCAAGTTGGCCTATTCCCTTCAAGTTCATGTGTTCTACATTTGTTTGTCTATTGGTGTTTTAGTGTTCATATATATATTTTCTTTGTGTAATCATCCAGAGTAGGAGGAAGAGCGATCCAGGTGGATATCGGTGGCCGCCCACCTATTCCAATTACCTCCTCTTGACAATTTTTAGTTCAACTCGTTCTTTTGTACTTCTTTGTAATTGTGGGTTCTACACTTCCAGGGTTGTCTAAATCTATACAAATATTCCATAAGGATACTGGTGGCCTCCCACCTAATCCAACTAGCTTATTTTGGATTTTTTCATGTCAGCACATCTTTATGTACTTCCAGCGTCTTTTTGGGGCCCTAAACAATGTTTTTTTGGGTTTCCACAGTCAAACTATAGACGGAGTCAGAGTTTGACAATATAATGTCTATTTATCGAAAATACATTTCCAATGGGCTATCACGCACCTAAAATGAAGGTCGTATACACAATTTACGACCCCGGGAAGTTGAGGTACCAACTTACCCATAGGGTCCCGCATGAATTTTGGTGTTTCACCTCATAAGGTTAGGTTTTTGGATGTCTATGGTTTTGGAACTCATGAGTAATATTAAAAAGGCCTCTGGAGCCTCATTGTAATCATTCTACTCAGACAGATGTGCATAGAAGCCACATCTATTATCGGAGATAGCTAGCAGCATTCGAGTAAGTTGTTTCAGTTCTGCAGTTTTACAGTTTCAACCTATTTCATTTATTCAATGGAATATAATGCTCACTAGACATATGTGTTTTTCTCCATATCTCTATGTTTATTTTATTATGTTTGACAACACATGTATTCCAACAGAGGACGAACACCTTCAGTAACCACTCACACAACCAGAAAAGGAGTCCCCCCTGATCTGTAATGTATCCCGAACTGAACTATACCACGGAAATAGCGAAGTATCATTTTAGCTTCTTTCCAATGGCTTTCATGGGACGTTTGCATATAAAGAGAAAGAATACCAACAACAAAGGAAAGATCAGGACCGGTTTGAGTCAAGTATAAGAGGCTACCAACTAACTGATGGTACAAGGTGGCATCAACTTCATGAGAAGTACAGGTGGTAGAAAGCTTGACTCTAGACTGGTAGGGAGAAGGGGTTGGTTTACAATCATCCATGTGAAAGCGACGAAGAAGATCACAAGCATACTTAGAATGGGAAAGAAAAATCTCTTCACTTATTTGAAAAACTTGGAAGCCAAGGAAATAGTGCAAAAATCCTAAGTCTGTCATTTCAAATTTCTTCTTAAGGTTGGTTCACATGGTTTAAAAGTTTTGATTCATTACCAATAAGGATAAGGTCATCAACATAAAGGACAATGATTATGAGATGGCTTCCTACTTTCTTGGTATAGACATTAGGATCAGAATGGCATCTGGAGAATCCAGTGAAAATAAGAAAGTTGTCCATTTTGGCATACCAAGCTTGGGGAGCTTGCTTGAGACCGTAAAGAGATTTCTTAAGGAGACAAACAAGGCTAGAGTCATTTTGTACATAGCTAGGTGGTTGTTCCATGTAGATTTCTTCTTGCTAATCTCAATGAAATAAGGTGGATTTAACGTCCATCTGATGGACCTCCCATTTATGTGAGACAATAAGGGCAAGAAGAAGTCAGATGTAATTCATTTTGTCTACAAGGGAAAATGTTTCATTATAGTCAATTCCTTTAACTTGGGAAAATCCTTTGGCAACTAACTGAGCCTTGTGTCTTTCAACACTTCCATATGATGTATACTTAGTTTTGTAGACCCATTTACATCTAACAAGTTTTCTTCCTTTTGGAAGAGGTACAAGATCCCAAGTATCATTTTCCATTAAAGAACGATACTCTTCATTCATTGTTGTATCCCAATATGGATGACCTGAAGCTTCTACAAATTTCTTCGGATCACGAATCTTTGAAACCTGAGCCAAAAGAGAAGAGGCTCACTAGAACTGTGAATGTGTCCGACATTGATATGAAGGATCACTGAAAAGATCACTAGTTGCTTCTTGTGTTGAACATAACCATCTAGGAAGTGGTGGAGCTAGAGATGGTGCTAGTGTTGGTTCAAAGGACTTATCTAGAGGAAGGTGAGAAGGAGAAGGTGTATTTTAATCCTCATTGTCATCATTTGAAGAAGAAACCAAAACATAAGAAGGCACAAACGACGAATATGACTCGCAGGCCGAAGAAGGAAGAAACATTGAATTAGGCTTGCATGCCAAAGAAGGCACAAACGTCAAATTAGGCTTGTAGGCCAAGATATTTTCATAAAATTTAACATCTCTTATAATAATAATTTTATTAAAATGTGGTTGAAGAAGCATATAACCTTTGACATATTCATAATAACCAAAAAATATAAACTTCTCACTTTTAGGTTGTAATGCTTTCCTTTTCTCATTAGGAATGTGAGCCCATGCTATACTGCTAAATACACAGAAGTGACTTACATCTAGTTTAATTTTAGTCCAAGCTTATTATGGTGTTATATTTGTAAGAGCCTTTGTGGGAATGCAATTTACTATGTAATTTTCACAGTTGATAGCTTCCGCCCAATACTTTAGACTTAATCCCTTAGATTGGATCATACAATTAGCCATTTATTTTAATGTGTGGTTATTTATCTAAACAACACCATTTTGTTGTGGTGTATATGGAATAGTGTGTTGCATTTGGATGCCTTGTGTATTGCAGTAAATTGTAAAATTATTGTTCACATATTTTCCTCCATTATCAGTTCTTAACTTTTGAATTTGATGTCCATATTTCTTTTCTACAAGGGCCTTGTACGTAAAAAACGTTTCTCTTAAGTTTTAAGAAGTAAACCCAAGTACGTCTGGAAAAGTCATCAATGAAATTTAAGAAATACTTGCACCAAGAAAAAGAAGGAGAATAAAGTGGAACACACAAATCACTGTGAACAAGATGCAAAGGGCCTGAGGCATGCCAAGAGGCATGTTTGTCAAAATTGTCCCGATGATGTTTTCAAGAACACAATCGACACAAACACCATCTCAGCATGAAACAAGAGGAAGATGAGTTACCATATTTTGATTACATAGTTGTTAAAATGAGAGATAGTTTAGATGAACAAACCGCTCATGCCAAAGTTTTCTCAAGTCATCTCTATGAGCAACAAAAACCAATGAAAAAGATGATGACCCATTGTTGTCAAACTTGTACAACCTGGTAATATCATCAGCAATTTCAGTTGCAAGAACATGCTTAGGATATTTTAGATCCTTGATTACAACTTGGTGGGGTGAAAACTATACAGTTTTACCTTCACCTAAATGAGTGATTTGATATACTGATAGAAGGTTACAAGAAAAACTTGGAACACATAATACATCATTGAAATGACCATTTTATACTTGAACTGTTCCAGATCCTTCAACATTGAGAGAGCTATCATCACCAACAAATATTTTCTTGGTGTTACATTCATTTAGAGCAAAAATTATGTCTTTATCCTTAGCCATATGATAATATGCTCCAGAATCAATAAGCCACTCATCATAAGTAGAAGTAGAAGTTATATTCAAGGAGAAACCAGAAGCAGAAAGTGCATGTCCATGAGAAGAAGAAGAAGTAGAATCAATATTGATGTTGTGCTTCTTTATCGCTGCTTCTAAAGTTGTCACCTTCTTGAAAAATTTGGACTCATCATGACCATCTTTAGCACAAAAGTTGCAATGTCTGTCAGTCTTCTTATTTTTATATTTTGCTCCTTTGTCACTATTAGGAGCGAAAGTTGTTTGAGTGAATTTGGGACCCTTATATTGTTTTTTGTTCTAGCGAGGATGTTGCTTCTTTGGATTCTTGGGTTTATTTTTCTAATGGACAATTAAGGATTTGTTGGAGGTACCTGCAGTGTTGATCACTCCAATTTGTACAATCATATCTTTCTCTCTAATCAAAGCATCACAAAAGCTCTCAAGACTGGGTTTTTCATAAGTTGTCCCTAGAGCCTCTTGCATGGCATAAACGGTAGATACAAACATGAAATATACACTACCTAGCTTAGAAAGAATAAGATAGATGAAACGATCTTCTTCTATATTTATCTTACATTCTTCACATAAATTTTTGAGCGTTTTAAACTTAGATAGATAGTCTTCAATGCAAGAAACATCATTTGGACTTAAAGTTAGCACTTGATTTTCTAACTGTTGTGCTCGAATAATATTGCGTTTACCAAACACAGATTCAATCTTTTCCCAAGCTTCTTTGGGTTTATCAATTAATTGAAGGTGGAACCTTAAATCAAGAGAGATGGACATTCTGTTTAATCCACATGCTTCATCATTCCTATTATCCCATTTGAATTTCTTATCAGCACCAATGGGTGTTGTTTTCTTTCCCAAGGTAATCCGATAAAAGCCTTTACTTCTTAATAAATCCTCCATATGGGATTTCCATTGGAAGTAGTTGGTGCTGGTAAGCAAGAGATTACTTGTAGAATCCATATTAAATATGAAGATAATATGGATTTAAAAACTGAAAATGATGTTCTGGATGGAAAGATCTCGAAAAATTATGCGGTTTTAAAAAACGACACTAAAAACGGACTTCGGATGTGAAAGTTATGCCCCTTTTAAAAAATGCATAAACAATAACCAAAGGACCACGTGGTGTTGTAAGTTGCTTTATGAAGTGACTCACTTTTATAAAGAGAAGTTGGGATCACTTTTACAATGAAGTTACTTTATAAAATAAAATTTGCATACAAAATAACTCTAAAATAAAATATTAAAGCTACTTATAGTGATTCACTTTTATACTTGAAGTGAAATACACTTTACAATTTGAGCATGAACTTTAAAAAAAAAGTAACAAAAAGAGGGACTTGAACTCAAGACCTCTTACTTAATAAAGAAACTTTTAACCAAATGGTCTATCAAAACATATTGTATTTTTTAGCAAGAGGATTGTTGTTGTTGGAGAGCATGCTCAAAAAAAAATATTTTTACACAAATTTTCGCTTCTCGATGACAACAAGGATTAGATCTCGGTTAGCTTACCCAAAAAATGCACCATTTCCTATCTGTTTTTTATTTTCATAGATCACACATAGCCCGGGAAAAAAACCATAAACATATCTAAAAGAGTAACAACCCGGAAAAAAAAATAATATAAAACCAAAATAATACCATGCAAAAATTTTAAAATGGCGTATTCAGGATTTATACCTCCAGATCTAACTGAAATAATCTTATCTTGGTAAAACAAAAAACTTTTTGAGTGAAACGAAAGGTGTTCTTGACTGAAACGAGGGCTCCGGACACAATGAAATAGTCCTGTCAACCCATAAATGTACGAAAATGGCAGAAAATGGATATGAGGTAACTCAGTTTCACGATCTTGATCTACAACAGGAGCGGGTCTTCAAGCAGGATCTGATACCATGTTAGACAACACATGTATTCCAAAAGAGGATGAACACCTTCAGTAACCACTCACACAAACAAATCAAATATCAACACACCGATGTTTTTACGTCGTAAAACCCCTACGGGGTAACATCCACGGCCCCAGCCAACGCAGCCACTTGGAGTAGTTTATTAATGCAAAAGAAAAAGATTATAGAGATATTTCACAAGAGATTTTCTTACAATCGATCATCGACAAATGACCCTTCATTCTCTTTAAATAGATATCATGGACCAATTGGGTGTTAATCCACAGATCAATGGTCATTAAGATCGAGGAGAATATGAATCATCAGATCACTCTATGTCGGGAACATATTGTGACCGTCGGATTTTATAACTACAAATACATACTAAAGAAACACACTTTTACCTAAAGACACATTAGACCAAGTAGATATTAACTAACTCCTATGTGTCTAAATATCCTAACATATTCAGTCTATTAATCAGTTTGTTCCACCCCTAAATCCAATAGATTCATTGAGCGGATTTAGCACATCTGCCACCAATTCCATGAAATTTTGCAGAAATCCAATGCTAAGTACAAGCAGCGTCGTGATGAACATAGGGTACCACACTAGTTTTAGGTTGGAGACAAGGTTTGGTTACATTTTCAGAAATACCATCTTATAGGGCCCCATCGGAAGCTCCACCCACCTTGCTATGGGCCTTACACTATCACCAAGGTTGTGGGTAGCAATGCTTTTGAGATCAACACTCCACCCTTCCTTGGCTTGCACCTAGTGTTCAAAGTGGACCTCCTTTGGCCATATTTTCCACCATTATTGGACACCTCAGAGATTGCAGAACAACTGACACCAACTAAGCTCAACCTTGACTGCATGGAATAAGAATCTATTGATCAGATAGTGGACACACAGGTCAATGGCACTTGCTAGCAAAGGATCCAGCTTTATCGGGTTTTCAAAGCAGGGAAACTCCTACACCAAGGAAAGTGGCTCACCCAAGGCCAAATTCAACAGAAGTTTCCTCACCTGATGAGGGAACTCAACTCAATGGAGAATTTTTTTTCCTAAGGAGGGAGGACTGATCCAGGTGGATATTGGTGGCCACCCACCTATTCCAACTAGCTCCTCTTCACAGTTTTTAGTTTAGCACGTTCTTTTGTATTTCTTTGTAATTGTGGGTTCTGCACTTTTAGGGCTATCTAAATCCTTACACATATTATAGGAGGAGACTAGTGGCCTCCCACCTAATCCAACTGGCTTATTTTGGATGTTTTCATGTCAACACATCTTTTTGAGCTTCCAAGGCCGTTTTGGGGCCATAAATAGTGGTTTTTTGTCTTTCCATAGTTAAACTATAAATGGAGTCAGAGATTGATGGATTAATGTGTATTTCTTGAAAATACATTTCTAATGGGCTATCATGTGCCTAAAACAGAGGTCGTATGAAAAATTTATGACCCCAAGAAGTTGAGGTGCCAACTTACCCATAGGGGCCCACATGAATTTTGGCGTTACACCTCCTAGGGTTAGATTTTTGGATTTATAGGGTTGTCACATTCATGAGTAATATTAAAAGGCATCTGGATCCTCATTGTAATCATTCTACTCAGACGGATGCGTGTAGCAACCACATCTCTTCTCAGAGATAGCTACCACCATTCGAGAAAGTTGTTTCAGTTCTGCGGTTTTACAGATTTAGCCTATTTGATTTATTCAATAGAAGATATTGTTCACTGGATGTCTGTATTTTTCTCCATATCTTTTTGTTTATTATATTCAGTTTGTTAATCAGTTTTTTCTGCCCCTAAATCCACCATATTCATTGAGAGGATTCAACACATCAACGACCAGGTCCATGAGATTTTTCAAAAATCCAATGCTAAGTACAAGCAGCACCATGATCAACATAGGGTAGCACACCAATTTCAGGTTGGAGACAAGGCCTGGTTACATTTGCAGAAAGAGCATCTTATAGGGACCCATCAGAAGCTCTTCCCATTTTGCTATTAGTCGTACACTATCACCAAGGTTGTGGGTAGCAATGTTTTTGAGCTTAACACTCCACCCTTCCTTGGCTTGCACCCAATGTTCAATGTGGACCTCTTTCGGACATATTTTCCACCATTATTAGACACCTCAGAGATCATAGAACAATTGAAAACAACAGAGCTCAACCCTTACTACATGGAACATGCATCCACTGATCAGATAATGTACACATAGTTCAAGGGCACTCGTCGGCAGAGGATCCAGATTTATCTGGTTGTCAAGGTTGGGAAGCTCCTACACCAAGGCCAGTGGCTCACCCAGGGACAAATTCAATATAAGTTTCATCACCTAATGGGGGAACTCAGCACAATGGATACCATTTCTTCCAAAGGGGGGAGGTTTGATCCAGGTGGATACTGATGGCCACCCACCTATTCCAAGTGGCTCCTCTTGACATTTTTTTATTTCAACACGTTCTTCTGTACTTCCTTCTAATTGTGGGTTCTACACTTTCAGGTATGTATGAAGCCCTACACATATTCCAAGAGGAGACTGGTGGCCTCCCACCTAATCCAACTGGCTTATTTTGGATTTTTTCATGTCAACACATCTTTTTGTACTTCCAGGGTTGTTTTGGGGCCCTAAACAATTTCTTTTTCACTTGCCACAATCAAACTATAGACAGAGTCAGAGGTTGATGGTGTAATGTGTATTTCTCGAAAATACATTTCCAATGAGCTATCATGCACCTAAAACAGAGGTCGTATGCAAATTTACAACCCCAAGAAGTTGAGGTACCAACTTACCCATAGGGGCCCACATGAATTTTGGTGTTTCACCTCTCAGGGTTAGCTTTTTGGATGCCTAGGGTTTTTTCGTTCATGATTAATATTAAAAATTCCTCTGGAGTGTTATAGCCCTAAAATTACCTACCTATACATGCATGGCATTGGTCTTTCTACTTGCACAATTTGCCAAGCTATTGTTGAGGATCTCTCTTTAAAAAAACCATTTTTTGGAGCATGTACGCATCCTGTTGCACTACTACCTGCGTACATATGCTAGTTGCATGCTAGGTAACTCATGTACATACACTATCTCCATACTAAACAACCCGTGTTTACCTCCAAAAGTTGCAAAAAATGAAAAGTTGCAAGGAATTGGGCAGAGTTTATGGGCTATTGAAGGTTTCCCAACGAATTCACCCATTGTAGCCCATCCCCAAGACAAATAACTATCCCTTTTTCATATAAAAGGAGGTATTGGGGTCCCATTCCAACAACAAGCATGATAATAGAGAAACTCTACCAAAATCCTTTCCCCCTCTTATTCTAGGTATTGCAATCCTTCCTAATATTTGGCCTCAACATTCCCTCTCTAGCCCTTTTCTCCTATACAATCCCTTCCCTTTCCCTAAAGTGATTAGTTGATTGTGAGAGAAGGATTTGGTATGATGCACTTAGAGAAACATTAAGAGGAGCCCAGACCTAGTTTGTGGAGCATCAGACGTTGAAGGTTGTAACTTTTAATCTTCATATTGAATAAAATAATCATATTCTTGTCCCAAATATTATGTGTTTATTCTTTTCATTTGATTTATGCATAATGGTTTATATCTAACCCTAATATTGATGAGTAGAGATAGAATTTTTGTAGCATTGTTTGCCTAAGTGTTATAGTACGTCAACTTTGAGAGGAGACCAACAGCGTGGGAAGCTACAAATACGGAGGAGGTCTACATTGAACATTAGGACCAAAGGTACTACTTCTAACCTACTTTCCTATCACTTTTTTTTTCATCCATTTAGAGTGTTGGGGGTAGTTTAGAAAAAGGATTGTCTTTTAAGGGAGATCAATGTTGTTTCCATACTCTAACCTAATATAGTAATAGGGAATTTTCCCCACTAGAAGAATTGGTGACTCCATTGGGGAATCTCTCTAGGGTCTTAGTGGGAGATCTTGGTTAGATTTCATTTTCAGTTTCTTTCTGATTTTTCTGAGTTTCCTGAGTCACGTTGGGTCTCTGGTCACCTTTTAGGTTCATACCAGCTTCACTTGCCCAATTTATCTATCCAATTTTTTTCTTTTTTTTGAAGATTTACAGAGGTATACACACCCTATTCTTTATACAACACACGTACATACACGATCTACATTATATACAACCCGCGTACATACGCAGGCTGGACATTCATAACATGCATTTCTATGATTTTGGAAATTTTCTTTCAAAATATTTTCCTCTTTTTTCTAGAAACTTTTGGTTCCCAGTTCTTTCTGAGTTCGAGAAGCTTCTATTGTTTAGGGTTTAGATAGTTTACAGGCTCAATTTTTTCATGAAACAAAAAAATAAATCCTCTTGTCTCTCTGTGTTTCCTAGCTTTTTTGGCTTATTTTTAGTTTGAATTTTTAAGAAAAATGAGTTGTTAGCATCTTTTGTTAGTTCTTCTTTCATTGGAAGAAAAAAAAA
>ML784298.1:1307266-1367598 GCA_009831015.1 Picea engelmannii | reverse complement strand
AATTTTTTCATGAAACAAAAAAATAAATCCTCTTGTCTCTCTGTGTTTCCTAGCTTTTTTGGCTTATTTTTAGTTTGAATTTTTAAGAAAAATGAGTTGTTAGCATCTTTTGTTAGTTCTTCTTTCATTGGAAGAAAAAAAAAAAAAAAAAACTAGTTTTTTAGGTCTCTTTCTTTCTTTGCATTTGTTTTGCATTGTTATTTGAAAAAGAAAAAGAAATTAGCATAGTGTTGTGTTTTCTTCTCATCTTGAAAGAATTTCAAAACAAAAAAGAAGAAAGACAATCCTTTCATTTTCTCTTTTGTTTCACTCGAAATTTGCATTGTGCATTTTTCATTGAAAGGAGAAAAGGTTGCATCTTTATGTTTGAGGGATTGTTCATGCTTTTTGCTTGAAACTCTTTTTCATTTGTAGAATTAGCATAAAGTTTTATTTTCCAGTGTTCTAATCAGTTTCATTTTTTGAAAGATTCTTAAACAGCATCAGTTTCACTTTTGATCCTTGAGTAATAAAAGCCCCTAAAACAAACGCGCTAATCTAAAATATAATAGTAACATTTTTTTTAGGGTTCACCAATAGCTTAGGCTAGGGCCTTGGATTAGGTGTGGAGAGGTAAAATCTCCAAGGAAAACTAAAACTTAACTTAGGTGTTTGTGCTAGGGTGTGAAAAATACACCTTGTAGTTACTCAATCCGAGAAGATCCTCTCACACAGGATTCAAACATGACGTCATGCAGAGGAGGGTCACAGAGATATCCACTCTTGATCCCGGCAAAGCATTTTGGAGAGTGTGTATTCGGGGTGAATCCTGTAGCGTTACTGGCCCAAATTGTGTCAGACCTCAGAGACACTAGGATCCATAGAAGGTACTTTAAGAGTTATTATGGCCCTGTTACATTTCAGGGATTAGGAGGATCTTCGGGCTTAGTTACCCTACCCATACACTCGCATGGATGTCGATTTTACCCCCCTGGTTGTTGATTACAAGTTGGTGGCCTAGTTTCCATTATATAGGTTGATACACAGGTAACTTCTAGGGGTGTATCGCAGTACCCGAGAAAGACTTTGTACTCTTTGGGTGACACTTGAAGGGACCGTTGGTTGGAGGTCTAGGTAAATGCTTCTCCAGACTAGTTGTTTCCCTTTGTGAATTTCTTGGATGATCAGGACTTCATCTCCCTGGATCAGAAGAATTCAGAAGGGTAGTTTTTTGGTTTATATCTTTTTAGGATTTTCTTCTTAGTGGTGTGCTCTATTCTCCTTAGTTTTCCATAGTGATTTAGTCAATCACTTCTTTTGGTCTCTGAACTAAATTGGTAGACCTCCCACTCCGCTGGTCGTGAGGACTTTTTCTCTTAGAAACGTGGAGCCTCCTCTTCAATCTTCCTCTAAAGTATTTTATTCATTATGTTGGGGGGCTCCACTTCATTTCATTTTTGATAGTGGTAGTTATAAGAACATGATCTCAGTAGAGGTTGTCAAGTGGCTATACTTGCCGATGACACCGCACCCGTATCCCTACACCATCGGTTGGATTTTCCAAGGAAGAGATCTCCATGTCAGCCAACAGTGTCATCTACCCTACGACATCAAGCCTTTCAAAGATGAGGTATTGTCTGATATTTCTCCCCTTGAATTTTGTGATGTTCTTTTAGGAAAACCTTATTTGTGGAAGTGTCATGTTGTGTATGAGTCTAGACCCTACAATGTTATTATTAATTTGGGTAGACAATTGTACAGGATACCAGAGGTAGCGCCACCTAACGCTATTACTTTAATCTCTGCTAAGAAATGCATTAAGGTCATTTCACAGACCGGGTAGTTCATCTTCTTTGTGATATGTGCTCACAGTAAGTAGAAGGTTGTTGCCACATCTTTGGCCTCTACACATATCTTCTCTTTGCAGCAGAAGAAAGTGGGTGGGATCGTTGAAGAGTATAGCAACATCCTCTCCTCACCCACCGGGGTACCGATGCACTGCCAAGTTATGCATCCAATTGATCTAACCCCCGATGCACCTCTTCCTAATGGACCATTCTATCATTTCTCACTGATTGAAAATGATGAAATCAAGCGTCAGATCCAAGAGATTATTCAAAAGGGGCACATCAGACCCATCTCCTCCCCTTGCAGAAGCCTGATTGTACTGGTGTAGAATAAGGATGGGACTTGGCGACTCTGCATTGATTACAGAGAATTAAAAAAAATCACAGTCAGGATTCGGTACCAATTCCCATGATTTATGACCTTCTTGACCAACTCAAGGGAGGAAAGTTATTCAACAAGATTGACCTAAAGTCTGGCTACCACCAGGTTCCCATCAAACCAACTGATGTATGGAAGACAACTTTCAAATATAAAGAATGTCTCTTCGAATGGTTGGTAATGCCCTTTGGCTTAACAAATGCACCAACCACTTTCATGAGGTTGATGGATGATGTATTGAGACCCTTCACCAACTCTTTTTTGGTGGTATATTTGGATTACATCCTCATCTTCAGTAGAACTTAGGAGGAGCACATGTGGCATATTCAATAGGTTTTGAGCACTTTACGACAACACAAGCTATATGCCAATGTGGAAAAAAGATCCTTTGGAATGAACATGGTCCAATACTTGGGATACATTGTTGATGATCATGGAGTACATGTTGATCCAGCTAAGATCCAAGTCATCCATGATTGGCCAGCCCCGACCACACTAACCGAGCTTTGGAGCTTCTTGGGACTGGCCAACTTCTACCGACGGTTCATGTTGGGATTCTCCCATATTGCATGGACCCTCAGCCAAGTGACCAAGGGTGATGGAAGGGTAACTTTCATGTGGGGGAAGGAACAACAATGAACATTTACTGATCTGAAGCATCGCTTGTGCTCAGCTCCAATACTCTCCTTTCCTGATCTACAACAACCATTCGAGATTGAGACTGATGCATATGACTATGTTGTAGGTGCAATTCTCACTCAGCACGGTCGTCTAGTGGCATACCATAGTGAGACACTCTCAGATATTGTCCGGAAATACCCCACCTATGACAAGGAAATGCATCCCATTATACAAGCCTGACGTTAATGGAAACATTACATTCTGGGAAAGGAGAGGATCATCCACACTGATCGCAAGCCTCTGCAGTTCATAAAAACACAAGGGAAGTTGCAGAACGACTACCATCACAAGTGGTCCACCTACTTGCAACAGTTCCATCTCAACATCAAGTATAATAAAGGGAGCACAAATTGTGTCATCGAATGCCTGAGTCGGCCTCTCATGGCTGCACTCACCACTTTGCTCCATTCTCGTGGAAATGAGGCATCTGAGTGGCCCCAACTTTATCAACAAGATCCAGACTTCTCCACCACCTATCAACGCTTCGGTACAGGTGTGAATGTCACCGATTTTCACATTCAGGATATATTGTTATTCCATCTAGGCCATCTATGTGTTCCTATAAGAAAGCATGCAAAGATTATTTGGGAAGCCCACTACATTCGGATGGTAGTACATTTTGGTGTGGATAAAACTGTGGTCGTTCTACAGAAACATTTTCATTGCCCAAATAATTTGACAGGACGTCAGTAAGTACATCATATCTTGCATTGTTTGTGCCATTTCCAATCCATCCATCAAGAAGCAAGGCTTATAAATTCCTCGTCCTACTCTGGAGAAGCCTTGGGAATCCATCTCGATGGATTACATGTATAGCCTTTCGTTCGCCAAGAAAGGAAATGATTGTGTATTTGTGGTAGTTGATCGATTTTCTAATATGGCTATCCTCACAGCCTGCAAGAAGAACATCACAACGACAAATACTAAAAATCTCTTCTTCAAACGAGTGTGGGTCCATTTTTGGATACAATATATCATCATCTCCGACTGGGAGATCAGGTTCCTCAGCACATTTTGGTTGAGTCTCTAGTTACTGTTGGACACCAAGCTCACTAAATCCACTGCTTTCCACCCCCAAATAGACGACCAAACAAAGGTCATCAATCAAATGATTGTGCACATCTTGAGCATGTACAACTCTAAGAATCCACGTACATGGGATGAGAGTCTCCCCTATGTTCAACACAGTTATAACCGGGCTCTCCATAGCTCCACCAACCATAGCCCATTTCAGGTGGGGTTGAGATTCCAACCCTTGGGTCCCATTAATGTTGCACTACCTCTTGTAACCACATAGAAAGACTCTTCCCATGTTCATTCGGAGTCTAACAAAGCCACCAGATTCATTGAGTGGATTTATCACATCCGCCACTAGGTCCATGATATTTTGCAGAAAGCCAATGCTAAGTACAAGCAGCACCATGATCAACACAGGGTACAGCACTATTTTTAGGTTGGAGATAAGGTCTGGTTACATTTGCAGAAAGAGCGTCTTATAGGGCCCCATAATAAGCTCTTCCCACTTTGTTATGGGCCTTACACTATCACCAACGTTGTTGGTAGAAATTCTTTTGAGATCAACACTCCACCCTTCCTTGGCTTGCACCTAGTGTTCAATGTGGACCTCCTTCGACCATATTTTACCCCTTTATTGGACACCTCATAGATCACAGAACAGATGAAACCAACGGATCTCAACCCTGACTGCATGGAAAAGGATTCCATTGAATAGATAGTGGACACACAGGTCAAGGGCACTCACCAACAGAGGATCCAACTTTATCGGGTTGTCAAGGAAGGGAAGCTCCTACACCAAGGAAAGTGCCTCACCTAGTACAAAATTTAGCAGACGTTTCCTCACCTGATGGGGGAACTCAACGCAATGGATATCATTTCTTTCTAAGGGGGATGACTGATCCAGGTGGATATTGGTGGCCACCCACCTATTCCAACTGGCTCCTCTTGACATTTTTTAGTTAAACATGTTCTTTTGTACTTGTTTGTAATTGTGGGTTTTGCACTTTTGAGGCTATCTGAAGCCCTACACATCTTCCACAAGGATATTGGGTGCCTCCCACCTAATCCAACTGGCTTATTTTGGATGTTTTCATGTCATCACATCTTTTTGTACTTCTAGGGTCGTTTTGGGGCCCTAAACAATATTTTTTTGGCTTTCCACAGTCAAACTATAGATGGAGTCAGAGTTTGATGGCATAATGTGTAGTTCTCAAAAATAACTTTCTAGCGAGCTATCATGTGCCTAAAAAAAAGTTCGTATGCAAAATTTACGACCCTGGGAAGTTGAGGTACCAACTTACCCATAGGGGCCCACATGACTTTTGGTGTTTCACCTACTAAGGTTAAGTTTTTGGATGTCTATGGTTTTGGAATTCATGCGTAATATTAAAAATGCCTCTGGAGACTCATTGTAATATTTTTTCTCAGACAAATGCATGTAGAAACCACATCTCTTCTTAGAGATAGCTACCACCATTTGAGCAAGTTATTTCAATTTTGCAGTTTTACAGTTTCAGCCTATTTCATTTATTTAATAGAAGATATTGTTTATTGGATATTTGTGTTGTTCTCCAGATCTCTATGTTTATTGTATTTAGTTTGTTAATCAGTTCATTCCGCCCCTAAATTCAAATAAAAATTTTCCTTTTTTATTCTTTGCAGGACTTGAATTAGATTGAGGAGCTTGCAGATCAAGCGTTGGGATTGGAGCAATGAGGACGAACATCGCAATCAGGTACACCACATTTTCTTCTCTCTTGATTGATTGATTGAGTCAGATCTATAGGGAAAGTAGCAACCACTTGTTCTCTTATTTCTTTGGACCAAATATAGGAGTCTTTTCCAAAGGGGAGCTTATCCTATCCACAGGATAAGATTTCTCACACCAAAAAAATGGTGACCATACTAGGGAAGGAATTTGACTAGTTTTTCTTGTTTTTCATCTCAGATCCTTGATTATAATTAGATATTTATTTTTTGATCCTTCACTATGATCTATTTCTCCTTCCCTCTTCCTCATTGAATATTTTACAAATCCATTGATTGAGTCTCTATTGAGTTTGAGCTTTTGGAAGCCATTTTTTTTTAGCTTTTCAGAAACTGACACTCCCCTACAGTTCACACCAGGGCACTATTAGCTTGATTGAAGCTCCCTTGTAGTGCATATATGGGAACCATTAGCTTGAATAGTTCTCCCCCTAAGACTCTTAGGGGTCACCATAACTCTGCCTCTTTGAGAACATGGGTGCCAGTCTCCTCTTTTGAGTGTTTTTTCTTGTTTTTTCCCTTGTTTTCTTAGTCTCCTGTTGAGAAGATTTTATCCCAGAGTCTCCTAGTCTGTCTTTGACTTTGTTTGATTGAGAATTTGACATTTATCACTCATTTTCATTTCCTTATTTGATTTTTCAATCTCTCCTAGTTGTGATCCCTTTGGGCTAACAAGATCCCTTGGTTAATCCTTCTTTTCAGTTCTCTAATCTTCGTCTCACAAAGCTTTCAGATTGCTTGATTGTTTAGGATCTTTTATAAACTAGGGTAAGCAAATATTTTTGGTATTGAGTCTTTTTTCCCTCATTGAAACATCTCACTTTTATGGATGATTAGGAATATTTTGTTTACCACAACCCATCTTTGAGTGTTGATTCTTGTTTCTGATTGCTTGACTATTTTCATGAGTTCTTGTCTTATTTCTCTTTTGCATCTTTGAGCCCTTGATTAAATGAGTTATCTCACACTTGTTTTTTTTCAGTTCTCATCGTTTTGAATGTGATTTATTTGATTTCTTTTTTGCCTCTTATTTATTTGTTTCAAACATAGATCTATTTCATTCCATTTGAAAGTTACGAAGAAGAAAAGTTTGCATATCTCCTTGCATACATAATCAAACAAAGAAATTTTGCATTCTTTAGGAAATTTGTTTTGGTATATGTTTGGAAAAAGATCTAGTTTTGCATGTGCATTTCAGTTTTTGGAAACATTTGCTTGGTATTTTGGAATTATCTTGATCCAAAAAATTGAAAGTTGAACTGTTTTGAGTTATTGCTTGTGTTAAGAAGAATATAACTCTTCTCCTTCCAATACATAAAATTCATCGAAAAGAACGAATTACATCTCATTATTTTGCATTCTATTGGAGTTGATTCTCTCTCACACCATCAGTTTCATCTCCATGAACCTATTGAGTAAAAGCCATTAAAATCAATGACCTGCTAATAAATCAACTAGAACATTTTTGGGTTTTAGCACACTGACAGTAGCACGAGATTAGGGTCTTTGGACTAGGAAAAGTGAGTAAATTGTCCAAGAATACTAAACAGACTATAGAGCACTAAAGAGTGAACAAATCCAATTTTCATATAAGCATATCTGGGAAATCCCTCTCACATAGGGGCTAAAAATGAGGTCGCATGTGGAAGAGTAGGAAAGATTACCCCTCCAAATCTTGACCAATCATAGCAGAAAGAGCGTATATTGGGGGTTCTTCCTGAAGTGTCACTGACTCATTTGGTATTGGTACTTTGTGAACTCTAAATTTGTTAGAGGTCCTCTAGAGTCTATTGGTCCACTTTTCCTCAGTCCTCTGGAAGAATTTCAGACTTTGATATCCTACCCATACATTCGGTCTCGACTATCGACTGTACCTACCCGGAGGCTGACTATGAGTTGGTATCCTTATAGGCCTTTCCTAGGTATCTATAGAGATGAATGGGGTGGGATTTCCACGGTACCTGGGGAAGATGTCATATCACACTCTCAGTACCCTTGGAGGGTGACCCCGTGAAAGTGAGGGTTGCTTGCATCGAGAAGGGTTGTTACATGGAGGTCGGGGTAACTTCTTCTAATTTCTTCGTTGGTGGCTCGATATCCCATCTTTGGAAGATCCTTGAGCTTGTTGTTCCTTGGTTGATTTCTTTTAGTTTTCTTAGGAGTGTGTTTTTTTGTATTTCCTAGTCAGCCTTAGGATCGTATATTTTATAGTATACAAGGTATGGAACCTCAACATAACGTTACTTATGAAGGAATGATCACATATCAACCTTATGAAACTGGGAGTATAGCTCCTGGAAGTGGCCAACACATTGAAGAACTGGTCACAACCTTTGAAGAAAGCCTCGCATCTTATGAAAATACTCTTTTTACTAATCCACTTGCCCTACCACTCATTGATCCACCATCCATGAGATATTTTGATGCTTTTTCTTTGTACAAATTATCGCATGGTTCTGCCACTACACAATATTTTGGCATGAACCCACCATATTTTGGTTTTACTGAAGGACTTGGGAATCTATCTTTTTCCACAACTCTTGTACTTGATATTGTTGGTGCTTCTTATTTATCAGAAACATCGTTGACTCAAGTAACCCTGACTCAACCACTTGGTTCAGGTAATATTCTTTCTTAACTATTTCCACACATGCACACACCAAGTGCTTTACTTGGTCATCCCATCGATCATATCGTCGACATTCAAGTCGTTCACACAACCATATTTACAAAAGATACTCAACCTCCATCTCACACATCGCATATGATTTCACCCTACATTAGAGGTCAATCTTCAATGGGAGGGAAACCTTCAGTTGCAGAACAAATTTTTACTAGGGGGGACAAATTTTTACTCAGACAACCACCTTACATGGGTGGACAAGCCAGGTAGCTGACATACATGGGAGGAACATCTATTTTTGTCGTCTCATCGCAACCTAGAAATGGTCCTATTGGTATTCCTACACCATATGGTTATCACCAGTATCTGCACACCAACTGACAGCTTCCATTCTTGGCTATGTTAGATCTGTCGTGTTTGAAAAATGATTTTATTTAGCATGCCTTGTTTTGGCTCACCGTCCCTACCAAATTATCGTCTGACATCCTGAAATTCGACAGAAAACCTGGGGAAGATCCTAACAATCATGTTATGACTTTCCATTTATGGTGTTGTTCCAACTCTTTGATGGATGATTCCACTCATCTGATACTTTTTCAGAGAACACTTACAGGTGCAGTAGTGAAATGATATATTGAGTTGTCGCATAACTCCTTTGTCGACTTTAATTCTCTTGCCATGGATTTACTGACGCATTTTCATTTGCCTATATGATATGATACTTGTACAGATATTTTGACTTCATTAAATCTCTGATAATATGATATGATATATGATAATATTCATAAGTGGAGACGATAAAGAAGGTTGATTAAATATCTAATTCCAGACCAACTCCTTGCAGATTAGTTTACAAAGTTTATCTTGGCTCTTATTACCCATGATGTTTCTATGGGAAACGTTGTTACTGAGGAGTAGGTTATCATCCATGCACAGTTTTTAGACTTGGTGTATTCCCAGTCCAACACACTTTACAATATGATCCCTAACAGTCCTCATCCATCAAATGATATGTCAAGACCTACTCTGGAACCAAGTTCTATTTCAAACACTACAACTAATTCCACTCCTTCTCAAACCTATGAGGTGAATGCGGTCCAATCCACTTCATCTCAGCAACCATGAGGTAAGAAGAAAAACAAGGGCAAATCCAAGAAATATTCTAATGAGAAGGATAATCCAAATACTGCTCATACTCAACTAAATAAAAATGTTAAGTTTCCTTGCATGATTTGCGAGGAAGACCACTACATGAAAGACTTCCCTCAATGTGAGGCGGTTGCTAAATTTCTAAAGGGTACCTCCCAACTGGTTCAGTAGCAACATCTGTTTGTACAAAATCCTACCCCTCTACAAGGGGGAAACACAGGTCATTCCCACCATGGGAATGCTTCATCGAACGCCTATCAGGTATATATGTTTAAGGCAGTTAATGTAACGACTCGAGAGAATACTTATGACACTCTTTGATCCAAAAATGGATCCGGGAGCCAAAATGGGTTTAGGATGGCCTAAAAATAAAAGTGCTCAAAATTGCTTCAAAACGGATGTGTGCATAGGTCTCAACGTTACGAACCCAACACAACTTGAACAGGTTCAAACAAACGTCTTATGCGAAAGATATCATGATCTGTTCATTTTGCCAAACAAGCAAAATTTTGATGACTGTGCAATCCATACAAGCCGTACGATCATACATGTAATGTGGTAGTGATGTGTTGGTAGTTGCATGGAAAAATCATATTGTGACACATGGAACCACTGCAAGGGTGACACGTGACACATTCATACAACTGAGTTGGCATGGGCTGACATGGCAAGGTCCGTATGACACATGGACATTGACTGGACTGGGTAGGAGTTGATAGTTGGATGAATCATATTCTGAAATGTGGAATTTATGTGGGCTAATGGTATGGTGCCACGTGGCCCATTCATGGGATGCCACATGGCACCCCTTCATTGGTTGACAATGGGAAAAATATTATGGACTCCACCAGAGTCGAACTCGTGACCTCCGAGCAGGGGGGAGCACTTTGGCAGGGTCGGGCTACCAGCCCACCCATGATGTGATTTAACAACAATAGTCCCATTTAAATATTTAAGCTAGAATGGAGGTTTATTCGATGGAGAAAAGGGTTGGGGTCTAGCCCCAGCCCCCGACGCAACACCATACACACCAAAATCGTGTCATAAGACCACTCCATTAAAATATTTGGCGCGGATTTACTTGTGGTTTAAGCCCTGGTTTACGGTATTTCCATATGACAGTACCATGTGGACCTACTTTATATTTTTGCATGCGAATAAGTGGGGTTAGCGCTCGGTCGGTGAGGCTAGCCTGTCGACCAAGGCGCATAACCAACGGCTCGAAAATAGGGGCTAAACAACTATATGCTTGTGGAGTTCAGCGTTGTGGGAACATGGCCACACATGCAACCAGGACTAGGAATCAAGGGGGGCAACTATTTTTGAAGGCACGTGGAAGTATAGGTGGCAGCCATATGGCCAAGCTACATGACCAAGGGCTGACAGTTAAGGGGGCCAAGAAGGCAGCGCCAGCCCGGGGCCACATGGAGGGTGCCCATATGACCAGGGGCCCACGTGAAGGGGGTTGTGCCCTATTATTTTCCAATTAGTGGGTTTTTAACCATACAATAAATATTTTTATGGATTTTAAGCCAGTTTTGAGAGATTTAGTCCATTTTTTGAGGATCTTCGACCCTTTTTGAGGCCAGATATTGGGGGAAGTTGGGAGGTTGTTACCCACTTCAATCCTATATAAACCAGAGGTTCTTGGCAGCCTTAGGAGAGGTTCAAAATAGGAAAATGTTGAATAATTGAAAAGCCAAAGCTATTTTTATGTAGGGAAGCCATTGAGGAGAGCAACTTTGTGGGCATTTTTGGGAGCTTCATTCATTCATTTTCAGTGTCGTCAGTTTTGATGGGTTCTTGAGATCTAGCAGAACACAACGAGATCAGTTTGTAATCCATTTGGAAATTTTATGATGTACTTTTGAAGTTTTGAACAGAAATAAGAAATCCTCACCCACTAAGACAAAGGCCCAGAGACGTAGGCGATATTGCTGAACTCTGTTATCAACTTTGTTATTATGGTTTGTTGTTTCTTTATGCTTATTTCCATATTTGTATATTTCACTATGGTTGTTATGCTTCATCATTAATTCATCCTCTTTCATTCAATTCCTAAATGGTAATTTAACTCATGCTTTAAAGCTCAACCATTGTCTTTAAAAGATATTTTTGGATCAAGTGGTATCAGAGCTAGTTGACGGCTGGTTTGTTGAGGAAAATGGAATCTAAAGAGGTACTTTCTCAAGATGAGAAGAATTTTTGAAATATTGTCTTTTCCATGGAAGAGATGGTGAAAGTGTTGTATGAAGATTACTTGGAATGAAATAGATCGGTTCAAGAGAAATCTTCAAAGAACGACAAAAGAGAAGAAGCATTGAAGGAATTTCCTTCTACACCTAATTCAGAAATCATCTATGAGGTATGCAGTGGAAGTCATTCATCAATTTCGCATTTTTCCCATCAAGATGGTTCTTTTGGTGCATTTGAAAAACATACAAGAGGTATAGTTTTGAAATTGCTAACCAAGATGGGTTATGAAGGAAAAGGCCAAGGTATCATTAATCCCATAGAGGTTGTGGAAAGACCTCATTATTTACGATTGGGATATGGCGAAGAGGATATTGGAGAATGCTCCAAAACATTGGAAGCAAGTGATGCTTCAAATGACCATCTTAAGTCATTGCGGAAACAATTCATGAAAGGTGATGGTGTATCACTCCCTGATGGTGATATTAAATGTAATTCATCTCCAAAGAAAAAAAAAGATCAGCAAGAAAGGTATAATGGCCATGTATGTTCCAAATCTTTTTTTATTATAAAAAGCATAATCATGTAATCCAAAACTTGTGGAATGTGTATCCTTGTATGTTTTTTCATTCACCCAAGCATTGTGTGGACAAGACGCGACATAAAGACTCAACTCCACAATGGAAGAAAGAGAAGGGAAAACAAGTTTGGATGTCGAAAAACCATTGCACATTTTGCAACAAGGGTGGATATCAAAAGGCTAAATGTTGGAAGCTTAATATGGAGATTTGTCCAAAGAAGGACAAAAGGATGGCGCATGTACTCACAAAGGAAGAGGCAGTACCAGTGAAGCAAGAGGAACAACATGAAGGAAAGAAACCGTTCACTTGGTTTTTCCAGAAGTGGATGTCACAACTTCATTGTATTTTGCTTCCATTAATGTAATCACACATGTTGTAATCATGACCTGTTATAACATCCTTTTGTACAACATAGTTTTTTGTTTTATCCTTATGAGTATGTAATTAGTAAGGTCAATTTTGTAACCTTTTGGAGGACCAAAAGGTCTTAGTGGGGAGGATTGATCCAAAAATGGATCTGGAGCCAAAATGGGTCCAGGATGGCCTAGAAATAAAAGTTCTCAGAATTTATTAAAAATGTCTGTGTGCATATCCCTTGACATTACAAACCCAACGCAACTTGAATGGGCTCAAACGGACGTCGTATGAGAAATATATCTCGATCTGTTCGTTTTTCCAAACAAGCAAAATTTTGATGACTATGCAGTCTGTACAGTGTTGACGTGGCAACTGACTGTACAGGCCATATGATCGTATAGGTGACATGGCAGTGATGTGTTGGTATTTGTGTGGACCAATCATATTTTGACACGTGGCACCACTGCAAGGGTGACATGTGGCACATTCATACAACCGAGTTGGAATGGGCTGACGTGGCAAGGTCCATACGACACGTGGACGTTGACTGGACTGGAAGGTTGACTGGGAAGGAGTTGAAAGCTGGATGAATCATAGTTTGACACGTGGAATTTATTTGGGCTAATGGTATGGTGCCACGTGGCCCAGTAGTTGGCTACCACATGGCACCCCTTCATTGGTTGACAGTGGGAAAAATATTATGGACTCCACTAAAGTTGAACCCGCAACCTCCAGGCAGGGGGGAGCTCTTTGGTAGGGCCGGGCTACCAGCCCTCCCATGATGTGACTTAAAAACTATAGTCACATTTAAATATTTAAGCTGTAATGGAGGTTTATTCGATGGAGAAAAGGGTTGGGGTCTATCCCCAACCCCCAACGCAACACCATACACACCAAAACCGTGCTATAAGACCACTCCATTAAAACATTTGGCATGGATTTACTTGTGGTTTAATCCCCAGTTTATGGTATTTCCATATGAATGTACCATATGTCCTTGCTTTATATTTTGGTGCATAGATAAGTGGGATTAGCGCCTGGTCGGTCGAGCTAGCCCGCCAACCAAAGTGCATAACCAGCAGCGCAAAAACAGGGGCTAAACAACTATATGTGAGTGGAGTTCAGCATTGTGGGAACATCGCCACACATGCAACTAGGATCAGGAATCAAGGGGGCCAACTACTGTTGAAGGCGTGTAGAGGTGTAGGTGGCGGCCATATGGCCAAGCCACATGACCAGGGGCTAACAGTTAAGGGGGATAGCAAGCCAGCGCCAGCCTGGGGCCACATGGAGGGAGCCCATATGACCAGGGGCCCGCGTGAAGGGGGATGTGCCCTATTATTTTCCAATTAGTGGGTTTTTAACCATACAATAAATATTTTTATGGATTTTAAGCTAGTTTTGAGAGATTTAGTCCATTTTTGGAGCATCTTGGGCCCTTTGTGAGGCCAGATATTGGGGGGAAGTTGGGAGATTGTTACCCACTTCAATCATATATAAACTAGATGTTCTTGTAATCCTTAGGAGAGGTTCAGAATAGGAAAATGATGAATAATTGAAAATCCAAAGCCATTTTTATGTAGGGAAGCCATTGAGGAGAGCAACTTTGCGGGCATTTTGTGGGAGCTTCATTCATCGATTTTCAATGCCGTCAGTTTTGATGGGTTCTTGAGATCTATAAGAACACGGCCAGATTCATTTGTAATCCATTTGGAAATTTTATGATGTACTTTTTAAGTTTTGAACAGAAATAAGAAAGACTCACCCACTGAGACAAAGGCCCGTAGACATATGTGATATTTCTGAACTTCGTTATCAAATTTTCTGTTATGGTTTTTTGTTTATTTATGCTTATTTCTATATCTATATATTTAATTATGGCTGCTATGCTTCATCATTAATTCATCCTCTTTCATTCAATTCCTAAATGGCAATTTAACTCATGCTTTAAAATGCAACCATTGTCTTTAAAAGATCTTTTCAGATCACTCCTCTAGGCGATCAGGCTAATGGAAAGGCTATCAATCAACCCTCCACATCGACTCCTTCTCCATATTCCAAACCTCTTCAGATTCAGAAGCCAATTTATAACATAATGTTTTGTCTGCCCAAGAGTAATTCAAAAGGCAACATTTAATCCCAATGCCCTCGCTACCCAAAAATACAATATCATTGAACATTTGGTCCAAGCACCTTGTGCTATGTCATCCCTCGAAGTTCTACATAACTATCCAAGTCAATGTAGAACCTTGTTGTCAGCTATTGGATCTATGGATCCGGAGGAGTCAAACCTGATTACATTTAATGTGGATTATTTTAAGGAGAGGCTCTCCCACTACTTATCATTCCAAATTCAAATTTTGGTTAGTGGAAAGAACATCCATTGCATTGTTTTATATGAGGGAGCCTCCACCCATGTCACATATTTTCCTTGTTGGAGAGCCCTTGGTTTTCCTAAACTTATCTAGTCCCCTAACACCTTGAAAGCGTTTGATGGACGTGGTTTCCAACATCATGGACTCTTGCAATATTTCGCTATGAAATTGAAGGGTAAGACTGTTTCAGTCGATATCGAAGTTGTTCACACGCCCCTAGATTATAATTTGTTACTTGGTCATAGTTGGTTCTATGCGATGATTGTCATTGCATCTTCGGTGTTTCGTATTTTAAGATTTCCCCGTCAAGGAAAAATTATCATTGTTGACCAACTTGACTATACAACTCCAAATCTCCATAATGTTGCAACGAATAATGTCCCTTTTCTAGGACATAATAGTTTTGAGAGTGTAGGAGTAGGTCTCCTTATGGATTCCTCGCTCATGGGGGTTTTTCCTTTGCCTTCTCCTCCCACCCTGCAGTTTGTGAATTTAAATATGATTTTGAATCAGGTGCGACAATCCTTAGAATTATCTGATCCTTTGGTAGTACTCGGTCGTGATGAGCATAGTTCTTTTCCTGTGCCAAGCCCATTAAAAAATGAAAGAGACGCTTATGAGCATAGTTCATTGTCTATGTCAAGATCATTAAAACATGAAACAAAACCCCCTCCATTAGAATCAATTCTAACTCTAGATTGCATACTTGAACCTTCTTTTCCTCCACCAAGTCAAAATGTTCATATTAGTAACCAGAAGCCTAAACGAGGAAAGAAGAAGAGTCGCTAGAGGAAAAAATGCTTTGGGGGAGGTCTCCAGCCTCTAGACATCATTCTAGAGCAAAGCCACTAGATTATATCACGCAAGTTGGGGGGGAAACACCTCTAGAGAGACACTCTACTAGGAGTGATCCTCGATTGGGGGTCGTTCCCATTGTAAAGTAGTATTCTTTCCTAGAACGAGCTTAGTATTTTTTCTTTATAGTGCTTGTTAATACATAATAATAGGTTACCGAGTATAATTTTATCTCTTTTTCAGACTCGTAAAAACTATACAAAAAATGAACTCTTTGGAGTCTCCTTTAAGCTCTTTTCGGACTTCCTAAACATGAAAATATTGTCGAGTGATCTTGTTTCCTTTCACACTCATTAAAAGGTTTGAAAGGGCATATTTCGAGAGGTAGTTTATCTCTTTTTCATCCTCATAAAACTAATTGTGAAAAAGGAATACTCTAGTCAAGCATGACTAGAAGAGTTATCCCTAGTACTATTTTACACTTTTTTCGGGCTTGGGAGACTAAATATACAAAAACGTCATCCATGGAGTCATCTTTAAGTTCTTTTCAGACTCTTTAAACGTGAAAAATGATCGTGTTTACCTTCTTTGGACACGCAAAATTATGCATCGAAGGACCTCTCCTTCTTTAGGTTCGCTAAACATATTTCGAGGGACTCATCTGAAGGATGAGCTATATTGAGAATTTGTTATCCTTCTGAAGCTCGTTAAAAAAGAAAGAGGCACTCATCTCTTTGGATGGGGAAAAAATTGAAGGAAGTAGGTCAAGTGTTTTTGGAATCCCTTATGGCAGCTATTGTCACCCTTGAACATCGAACCTGTTTGCATCTCATCTTATAGTTGGGTAATATGCTTTCCTCTAAGTCATACCAATTACATGTGTCGCCATACTTTTTCATCCTAGTCGAAGAGTGCTCTTATTATTGTCACATTATGTTCTTGGTACTCGTTGAGTTAATGCTTCCAAGTCAGTTCTCATGCCTCATCATGTTCAATGGAATTTTCACTTCAAACCATACATTTGCAGTATTACCAGTTTCTGTTTTCCATGTCAGTCCATACTCATTCGATCTTCCATCTCACATCACTTTCATGTGTCATTTTTGTGTCGATGATGGGGGATACATCATGGCCCTCCTTCGACGAGTCTTTTCCTGTTGACTTCAACATATTATCTTGGAATTAGACTTAGAAACCAATTAGTACCTTACGACCTGTATGCCTCAATGGAAGGCCTCCTCACTTTTGACAGTAGGTTTACATCATTGACTTCTGATCGGATGATTCCACGAATGTTCGACCTCAGCTCATTTATTCACATTCGTTGGAATGTACTAGGGTACCTTGGGAGTCATTGTCATCATTGGTGATTTCCCTCAATGATCGGTAATCAAGTGGTTTCTACCATGTTTGACATTAAATCATCTATTCACATGGCTAGATTCGTACCACATCGGGATCGAGATGAATACCCTGGGTTGGCGCTCACTCTTTCATGTGATTTTCCTAGGTTGTGATGGGGATCATTTGAGCATACAAAATATTTCATTACAATCACCATGCTTGCAATCTTACTGATATATATACTGTCACATAGATCCACATTGTATTGATCCATGGCTATGTTTTGTCATCTCATAGCTCCACTGTGTATTTTTCATGGCTACGATAAGTTCATGTCATGGAGGTATGGATCCACATTGTATCTCTAGTATCCATATCGTTAGTCAATATTCTCATGGACCTGTAGTGTATTGGTCGACGTCCATGCTTTGATTCATATCATATTCCAAGCATAGGTATGTCTGCCTCGGAAATGGAATGTATTTGTATACTAACTGATGATTGTTTGCAGCTTCTACCAGGCTCTCTAACTCGAGCACACTTGCAATGAAGAATTTTTAAATTGTTTCAGACATCATTTTCTCTTTTAACCTCGCACTTTAGGGGGCATATGTTACACACCAAAATTTCACACTTGAGTATCACACCCTAAGTGTTGCAAAGTGACGTATGCACCTTGTTAAGTGTCTCATGCATTGTCGCAAGTGTTGTATGCACCTTACATAGTTTCACATTCACTTTTTTGAGTTTCGCAACCCCCTAACACTATGAAAAAAGTTGTTAGAATCCCTAATTCATGTTGGAATAAGAATCCCTCTCATCTGACAGTGGAAACATACTTTTTTCTTGGAAATTTTGACCAATTTTGGGAATTTATGAAGGGTGGAGCCCCCCTGGCCATGCTAGGGGAGTGCCACTTCATGGGGTGGTTCCCCCTTTCCATGTTATGGAGCGCCACTTTATAGGATGGTGCGGTTTGTTCAACTTTGGGGGAGCACTAGTCTAGTTAGAGGAAATTAAGGGATCTCCCACCTTTTCCTAAGGGCCAAATCTCTTAAGATGAGGTTGGTTGTGTTTGAGCCCTATGTTATGGCTCTATCTTAGGATCCAAATTGCAACTTAAGGATCCATATCCTAAACCATATCCTTCATTTTCTCATGGTGGTTTCACCTCTCAAATCTTATATATTGAAGGTATTTCCAAGGTGAAGGGAGGAATATTAGAGGTATCAAACCTTTGATTCTGGAGGAAGCATCAACATTTTGATGTCAAGATTCATGCAAGGGTTGGATGAGGAGAGCTTGGAGAAGTGACTGCATCATCAATCATTATTTGTAAGTTCCTTCTTTGTCTTTCCAATTAATATCAACTTGGCCTATTCCCTTCAAGTTCATGTGTTCTACATTTTCTTGTCTATTGTTGTTTCAGTCTTTGTAGATAGATCTTCTTTGTGTAATAATATAGAGTAGGAGGAAGAATTCCTTTTCTAGTCTTTGTGGGAATTCAATTTTTTTGAGGAGTTTAGAGATCAATTGTCAGGATAGGAGCAGCAAGGACGAACATCACAATCAAGTACACCAAATTCTTCTTCTCTCTTGCTTTCTTGATTGAATCAGATCTATAGGGAAAGTAGAAACCACTTGTTATCTTCTGTCTTTGGACCAAATATAGGAGTCTTGGTTCAAAGGGGATCTTATCATGCCTGTAGGGTAATATTTATCACAACAAACACCATGACCAAGACCACCCTAGTAAGCTCATCTTCCATAGACATTTCTCTAGAGCATATTGGTGTCTTTGAAAAGAATACCAGAGGCATTGGTTCCAAGATCCTAATGCATATGGGATATGATGGACAAGGGATAAGAAATAGAATTCAAGTTGTCCTATGCCCCACTGTAGTTGAATATAGGGAAAAGCATGAATACCTAGGATTCAATATAAGAGTGGAAAATCCCATGACCATGAATACCACTTTTGTGAAGGATAAATATATGTCAAAGTTGGCCCACTCATCAAAAGAGAGAGAATAAGTACATGAATGTGGAATCCCACTACCACCTCATCATTCTTGTGGTAGATTGAAGAAGGGAAGTGATGAGAATAGCTTCAAGACTCATCTTTCACCATCACTTAGAAGAAGTGGAAAACCATTCAACCAAGGAAAGAAGAAGAAGATGAAGACCAAGAGGTCTTGATCAAACAAGACATTCCTTATTTGTCACTAATGAAATAGGAAAGGCCACAATATTGTCAACTGTTGGTATGAAAATACGTGTTCTCTATGTGGAGATAAACGCCATCAAGTGGCATCTTGTTGGGATAATAAATCCACATGTTGCGGGACAAAATTCTTTCATAGGAGGAATGACAAGAAAACTTCTCCAACCCAATAGCGAAATTAAAGGCACATGGAGAGGATGAGTATGTTAGAAAATCCTTGTAATGGAAAGAGAATGTTTTTCCACCACTACAAATTGAGAGGACATTGGGAAGCATATTGTTTGTGACTTCACCCAAAGCTTCACCCCATAAATCATGTAGCCAAGAGGAGAGTGTGGAAAGTGAGCCCTAACAAAGATGAATTTTTTTTTGTGTCTCCAATTCAAGTAGAAGAAGTTTTCCAAGGAGAGATAGTAGCACAGGAGGTTTGCATCACCATCAAAGAGGACAGCGGGTGGATGCCAACCACCAAGGTAGCCCCATTCCATTTTCTACATACAGTCTTCCAAAATAAATTTTCCTTCTTGAAGATGTGCCAAAGACTAATGCATAGGGTTAAATGACCTTGGAGAAAGGAGTTGTTGAGAACTCCATTATGTGCTTGCAAACATGTGCATAAACTAGAGAGTTGTTTCCATATCGGGAAGCAATTGCTCCTAGCAAGAGAAGGCTGACCACACTTTATTTTGAGGGACTAGTACATGAAAACATATATTTTTGGGGTCACACTGAACATAGACCAACACTCAACTTGGCTTCATTGGATTCCAATATGGAATGCCTCCAAGATTGAAAGGGAAATGGGAATGGATGTTGAGTCCAGAGTTCATATCTGGAGATTTCTTAGAGCTAATATTTAGTGAGAAGACTTATGCAATGTGGGGACAAGAAATCTAGAACCAAAGCCAGAGTCATAGTCAAGGAATAGAGCTAGTAGCCAGAGCCATCCAGAGCTATATCCAGAGTTAGACCTACAACCAAGAGCCAAAGTCATAGTCACGTCCGAGAGAAGTAAACAATAGGCACATTGATCCAGATTGCTTTCCTTCAAGCTTTTAGAGACCAAATAACCTCTCAATGGGGATGTCTGATCCAAAATGGATCCAAACCAATGAATGGGTTTAAGACTCATAACCTACAATGCAATGTAGAAATTAATGAAGGTTAAGAAAACTATGTAAACCAAAAAAATGTAAGTGTTGAATGAGACAAATGTGAGAGGAAAAAAAATAAAATAAAATAAAATAGGAGAGAAACATAAATAATGGGAAATGAAGGAGCATGGTTGTTGGCCTTCCCCTTACCCCCTAGCTCTCCCTATTTCTTATTTCACTCTCATTTTTAATGGGTCTTTTGGCCAAGTAGAGGAAGTACTAAGATAAGGAACAACATTGTAACCAAATATTTGCTAAAATGAAAAAAACTGAGCCCCTATTTGAAGTCATTTTTCCCAATTGGGTTTTCAGGGTAAAATTTGTGAACTCATTGTGATTTATTGTTGTGTTTGATGTTATTTTTCTTCATGTTAAATTAAATTACTTCCTAGTTTTGTAATGGTGTGAGAGATCATTCTCTATGTGCAAATGAAGAACTCCAACAAGTTCAAAATGTACACAATCCAATTCCCTTTGAAATCTAAGATTGATGGACAATAAAATCCATCTGTTACAAATATTCAGGAAGTTGCTAAATCTATATTTTCATCACTGTTATTGTTTTTCTCTCCCCTGGAGGATGTTCTCTCTCCCTAATTCTTTTTTCTCATTGCCTAGGTCGTTTTCTCTTTGTTTGGCCCAAGTTTACATTCTCTTAGGTGTTTTACTTCATGTGTGGGTGAGTTCACATCCCATTGGGCATTTTATTTCATGACTAGATGTTTTCACATGCCCTTGGTGTTTTATCTTGTGCCTATTCTTTTTCACATCCCCCTGATCATTTTATCTTGTGTGTGGATGTTTTCACATCCCCTGAGTGATTTATTCCCTGCCTAGACGACTTCACATCTATCCTTAGGAAATTTTACATTGCTACTCTAATCCATTCCTTCACTGGTCAATTTCACCACTTTTTTGAGCCATTTCCAGAGAGGAATTTGATGGATACTTGTAAGAAATTCTTTTTCACATATCGAAAAGATCTTTTTGAGCAAGGACACATATGTAGGAGTTCCACCACTATATAAGGTTAAGAGGGGTAGGCAAGCTCATTATTGTTTTTAGGATGCCTTTACAATTGTGGTAAAACCTTGGATCTAGAAATAAGGAAGTTAAAACAATTAATAGTGGAAGAAGTTGTAGAAGAAAAAAAAAATTCTCTTCATTAATGGGAAATTGGGTGGAGCCACAAAAAAAACTCATTAAAAAATCTACATCTAAAATATTCATTGAGAAGCTTGATATTTAATTGCAATTTCAAGAGTGATTTCTTCTTCATTCTTCAACTTATTGTTTTGACCTCATCACCCAAGGCATTGTCTAGGATGACCATTGTATATGTATGCCACAACCAGCGTTCAATCCAATTCGATCTCAAATGGAATGCATAGAAGTAACATGCACACAAAGTGTTAAATGTTTTGAGAGAAAATTCCAATAACAAAGTTTGTAATTTACCAATAGATATGAGGTGTAAACTTGAATTACTATTTAAGTGGTGTTGCAAGTAGTCATGTTTGGAAACTAAAGTTTTCTTTCTCTTGGCCATTCAAATTCGAACATATATTTTTGTGTTGAACGGATTGGTTGTTTGAATTTTTTGTTTTTCATATTAAAGTGGTAAAGTAGCATATCAATTCAACTAATACATAGGGTTGGAACTTGGTCAGATTGGACTCAACACCATAAGTTAACAAACCAAGCAACCTAGTAGTAAAGTAGAACTAAACAAAAAAATTACTCAGGGAACATAGGATTTACATCACATTGTCATCTGGGTTATTGTGTGCAAGTTACATAGAGAAGGAGCTAGCTAATAATTATGAGTAGATATTGGACAGAGAACATAAACCTTGCAGCCATCATAAGAGAAAATAAGAACAAAGTGTTGGAATTGTGAAAACAAATCAAAAGACATGAAATTTATTGGTGGAATTTCATGTAACGGCGGCACCTATGTTGAAGACATTATATATTTGTGTATCCCTAAGAGGAAATTGGAAAGTTTTTTTTAAGAGGCTTATGGAAAATCTTTGTAAGCTCCTTGTGGGAAGATTTTAATATTTACCTACGAGAAATAATAATATCGATACCTTTCCCCATGGATGTTTTCTTGGAATATTGTCATGGTTTTACCACGTAAATTTGTTTCCAGATGATTTTTTTTTTTCCTTCGCATGTAATTTGTGCTACAAATTATTTTTTGTGGGCTCATGTTTCCAACAAATGGTATGAGAAACATAGTTAGGAAAAGCTTAGAGACAACACATTCATTGGACATAATATTTTGGATTGCCTCAGCTATGTGAGAGAGCCATGGTGAAGAAATAGGATTCCCCTCAAAGAAAAGTTGTGGGGTTTCCTGAGATTGAATCCAAAATTGCATGGGGGCACTAATTTGAGCCAGTTTCTAGAGCAGATCGTCATTTGAAAAGATGTGAAAAGAAATGTAGTATGCATGGAGTGTAGCCTCGATGGAGTGTGGATGACACCCCCAACGCAAGTGGTATGGTGCTACCTTCATCCATTTGTGGGTAGGAGCGACATGAGCTCGGATTGGAAGGTCTAGAGGCAGGTGCATTGGATAGTCCACTACGCCAAGAAGAGGGAGAATCTTGTGGTCTTGGATCTGGGGAGGTATGGATTTACGAAGGTAGATTTGGATCAAGAGGTTTTTCTCAGCATGTGGAGGATGTTAGGGTTCTTGTCTGAGAATTGGTCGGTGTAGAATCTACGGTCAATTTTGAGTCGATTGGAACAGGCTTAGGGTAGCATGCTCAATGTCATCAAAATTCGCTGAGATAGATTTTCAACGAGTTTAGTGGCAACATAAAGCCTGTATTTGAATTTGTTGGATCATACAATGGAATAGGAGATGTGAAATACCATCTAGGGACATCATATGATATGTCTTTGGGCATCTCTGAGTAGATGATCTAGGAGAGCATGCTGTTGTGATTTCTCTGGTAGATGACATCGATGAGTATTGGGAGAACGATTTTTCATCACCGGTCTTGGCGAAGAAATCGATGGTCACACGATTGGTAGGGGTGTTCAGTGGGTTTTTCATTAGGAAACCTAACATGGGGAAGAGTCCTATGCCGATAAGGTTTCCAAGTCATTGAATGTGTCCCATATCTCCCTAGGTGGTTCTAGCGGTAGTGGGAGTGAAAGTGGGTATGGTTCAACCTCAAGCTCTAATCCAGTTATGGTTTTGGTTCCAGCGCTGGCTTGGGTTCTAGTTCAGGTGTTGGTTTATGGGCCAACTCTTATGCAGGCTCTGGGGAAGGAAACATAAGAGACCAAGGTTGTAGTTCAGGAAGTGACTATGGGCTAGGATCGGGGAGTGGAAATGGAGTCGACAATGGAAATGGATATGGTTTTGGATCCATTTTTTGTAGTGTCTACAGAAGCGGCTCTAACGCTGGTTCGGGCTACAATTTTGGCTCATTGAACCAATTTTAAATCCCAGCTGTATTAAATTTAGTTGGGAGAGGCAAGCATCAAATGGAAAAGGTTTTCAAATGCAAAGTTTGAGGTCGAGTTGAAAATTTTAATTACATGTAAATGGGCATATGATTGTTAGACCTACTTAGGCATGCTTACCCTAGGTAAATTACCAATAAAGTCTAGACATAGACCTAGATGATAGGGGGGACATTCTAGATTCTCGAATACCCCGGTTATAAACTTTGAGGTGGGTAGGAATTGGATAATTACCCCAAGTCAAGTTTAAAATTGGGGAATGTTGGGTTAAACTTGACTTGGTTTGTTTTAGGTCGACAATGGTGCAGGTTTTCAGGCCCATGGTTTTGGTATCCCGTGGTATTTTTCCCATTGATTGCATGTATTGAAGACTTTAAAAGGGTCTAGGATACTTCATTGTAATGTGCTTGGAGGTGAAGGATAACTTTGGTCGGATCCAGTCAAGGGAACAAAGGTTAGGAACCTTTACAAGCTAGAAGTGAGTGATCAAATAAAGGAAGCAACGATGGTATTTGAGGAAGCAAATGAAACTACTCGTTTATGGCATCAATGGCTGGGCCATATGAGTGATAAAGGGATAAAGGTACTCATAAACTGTAATTTACTTCAAAATTTAAAATCCTCGAATTCGAATTTCTACAAGCATTGTGTTTTTAGCCAGCAATGTAGACAAAAGTTTAAAACAAGTAGTCATACAAGTAAAGGTATTCTAGATTATATTCATTCAAATGTTTGGGGACCATCCCCTGCAATGTCTTTTGGAGAATCATCACACTATGTGACATTTGCAGATGATTACTCTAGAAACGTGTGGGTCTATATTCTCAAAAGAAATACTAGGGTGTTTGATGTATTTAAGCGATTTAGAGATTTGGTTGAAAAGAGAATTTACAAGTCAATCAAATGTTTAAGAAGAGATAATGGAGGTGAGTTCACATCTTTGCAATTTGAAAATTTTTGCAAGGAAGTTGGGATCAAAAGGCATAAAACCACATTTTACACTCCCCAGAAAAATGGCATGGTTGAACGCATGAACGTGACTCTTCTAGAGAGATCAAGGAGCACGCTTAGTAATTCCAAGTTGCAACAATATTTTTGGGTGGATGCAGTCACTACACCTTGTTATCTGGTAAATCGATCACCATAAGTTGCAATAGATTCTAATATGCTTGAAGAGGTATGTACAAGTCATTCTTGTGATTACTCAAAAACTAAAAAAAAATAGTTCTGGTGCTTGTGCTCTTATTTTTAAATATCAATGTTCTAATTTGGACTCAGATCAAAGAAGTATAGCTTTGTTGGTTATGGTGATGGAGTTAAGGGATACAGATTGTGGGATCCTACTACCCATAAAATCATCATTAGCATAAATGTAGTATTTGATGGATCTCCTCTCCTAAAATTAGACATAGTAGAATTTGAAATGAAACATGAACAAGTACCACAAAATCAACAAATTCAGTTGGAAACTCATGGGACCTAGTAGAACTCCCAAAGGGTAGGAANTTGGTCGGATCCAGTCAAGGGAACAAAGGTTAGGAACCTTTACAAGCTAGAAGTGAGTGATCAAATAAAGGAAGCAACGATGGTATTTGAGGAAGCAAATGAAACTACTCGTTTATGGCATCAATGGCTGGGCCATATGAGTGATAAAGGGATAAAGGTACTCATAAACTGTAATTTACTTCAAAATTTAAAATCCTCGAATTCGAATTTCTACAAGCATTGTGTTTTTAGCCAGCAATGTAGACAAAAGTTTAAAACAAGTAGTCATACAAGTAAAGGTATTCTAGATTATATTCATTCAAATGTTTGGGGACCATCCCCTGCAATGTCTTTTGGAGAATCATCACACTATGTGACATTTGCAGATGATTACTCTAGAAACGTGTGGGTCTATATTCTCAAAAGAAATACTAGGGTGTTTGATGTATTTAAGCGATTTAGAGATTTGGTTGAAAAGAGAATTTACAAGTCAATCAAATGTTTAAGAAGAGATAATGGAGGTGAGTTCACATCTTTGCAATTTGAAAATTTTTGCAAGGAAGTTGGGATCAAAAGGCATAAAACCACATTTTACACTCCCCAGAAAAATGGCATGGTTGAACGCATGAACGTGACTCTTCTAGAGAGATCAAGGAGCACGCTTAGTAATTCCAAGTTGCAACAATATTTTTGGGTGGATGCAGTCACTACACCTTGTTATCTGGTAAATCGATCACCATAAGTTGCAATAGATTCTAATATGCTTGAAGAGGTATGTACAAGTCATTCTTGTGATTACTCAAAAACTAAAAAAAAATAGTTCTGGTGCTTGTGCTCTTATTTTTAAATATCAATGTTCTAATTTGGACTCAGATCAAAGAAGTATAGCTTTGTTGGTTATGGTGATGGAGTTAAGGGATACAGATTGTGGGATCCTACTACCCATAAAATCATCATTAGCATAAATGTAGTATTTGATGGATCTCCTCTCCTAAAATTAGACATAGTAGAATTTGAAATGAAACATGAACAAGTACCACAAAATCAACAAATTCAGTTGGAAACTCATGGGACCTAGTAGAACTCCCAAAGGGTAGGAAATTTTTTGGTTGCAAATGGGTCTACAAATTGAAAAAGGGCGTTGATGATAAAGTTGAAAGATACAAAGCAAGACTGGTGGCAAAGAGATATTCTCAAATGGAAGGTATTGATTTCCATGAAATATTTTTACTAGTTTTAAAGTTTGTTTCTATTTGTGTAGTATTAGCACTAGTTTCTTTACTTAATCTTGAATTAGAGTAGTTAGATGTTAAAACAACATTTTTACATGGAGATTTGGATGACGATATATATCTCAAACAACCATAAGGGTTTTGTTCAAGATCGCAAAAAAATATTTGTTTCCAAACTCAAGAGTTCATTGTATGGCTAGGACTTTTGATATGAATAATCTAGGAGCAACAAAACAAATTTGGGGCACATAAATACACAGAGACAAAAAACATGGTAAGCTTTGGGATATTTGGTATAAATAATGTGAAATCCATAAATATCCCTTTGGCTTTTAATTTTAAGATTTCTTAGAGTTTATGTCCTAGTAATAAAGAAGAAAATGATTATATGTCTAGTGTACCATATGCTAGTGCAATAGGGAGTTTAATTTATGCGATGGTATGTACAAGACCATATATTTCACATGCACTTGGTGTTGTCAGTAGATACATGCCAAATCCATGGGTGCTTCAGATATTTCACATGCACTTGGTGTTGTCAGTAGATACATGCCAAATCCATGGGTGCTTCAGTATCTTATATGCACAAGTGTCTAGTGTATCACCTATAATGGTTGCACTGATTCACTATGTGGTTATGATTATTCAAAATTTGTAGGTGATTTGGACTAAAGGAGATCTACTTCAAGTTATGTCTTTGCTCTTGTAGGAGGACAGATTTGTTGGATACACGGTTTCTTATCCACTACTGAGGTAGAATATATTGTTGTCTCACATGCATGCAAAGAGACAATTTTGTTAAAAAGTCTATTGAATGAGTTTGGAGGCTATCAATCCATCTTATCACGGTAATACCAAGCATATTGTAGTTAAGTTCACAAAACCAATATTATTAGAGAAGTTGTACTGATATTTAACTTCTTTTTCTTTTTAGATTTGAGAAAAAGTAATAATCTGACTTAAAATTCTATATAATTTGAATTCACACATTGAATATTGCTTAATCGTACGGACATTTGCTCAGAGATCGTTTAATATTTATCCATTACTATTTTTAATTTCTGTGCAGGCATGCGACGACCTTCGGGGAGCAAGTCTCATGCGATTCAGCAGGTACTTTCGTTGAAGAAATTGTTTGAATCCGGGCCGAACGATGGAAATTCTCTGCCGTCGTCGACGTGTCAGTCGACACGAAATACAGAAAAAAAACACAGTACGTGCGGCGTATCCGTTAAATCCTACTATTGTGCCGTCCACTTGCGGATTAGCGCCACCTCTCGCAACTACTCGAGGTCTTCCGGCCCAGCTGAGCAACCATCATAAAAGTATCGCGATTCGCCCATTATATCTTAATACGGAATGAAACGAAGTGAGAATTGATCTGAAATGGGATCGAATTTGGGCAAGCAATCAGGTGGTATATACACTTTGAGATATATTTCAGTATATATATCAAGGTGGTTTAAAAGTATATATATTAATAGCAATAGCATTGAATGTTGTGTAACATGTTGGTTATTATTCACCAACACAGTTAGCTGATTATATCTTACCATCAAATTAATCAGCAATAATCAGTTTACTACACAATATTCAATACCACTACAAATGGTATATAACATAGTTTAATGGTACACAGCATTCAATGTAGCTGCAGATGGTATATAACAAAGTGATTCAAAGTTTACTACACAGTATTCAATACCATTACAAGTAGTATATAACAAAGTAGTGTAATGGTACAAAGCATTCAATGTCGCTGCAGATGGTATATAACAAAGTGATCAAAATGGGAGTGGGCTAACTGGGGAGCAATCTTCTCTCTGGACTTACTTTTCTGGTAGGTTTTTTGGTGGTGTGGTTTTAAATTTTCGGTCAATTCAGAAGTTTGATTTATTTTCTGAGCATCTGGATTGGAGCAAAACCCTGAGGTAAGGTTCTGAAATGCATTCCATTTTGATTCATACGAAACTCAAGCTACCCCTAAAAATCTTAGGGATTCAGGCCCATTTTTAATCTTAGGGATCACTGGTTGATGTCAAGGTTCGGTGTAGCTCTTGTACACCGGTGGGAGGTCATTTAAATGATGAGGATTGTATCTTCTCTGCATACATGCTAGGTAGGTCTTTGCCTTCCCAATCCCATCATTTGTTACTTTCCCTGCCTTTTCTCATACGCAATCGGCCATGTGCTTAAACTTAAGTCTGAGAAAACATAATTATATATGCATAGTCTCTTATAGCATTCTAGTTGTTAATGAAAAGTTATTTGCAATATTAGTATGGGTTGGTCAATGGTCATGGCCATGCTTACTCAGTTGGACATAATCTAATACTAGCAATTTCCCCTAAAGGTGCAAAGAGTGGTTGAATTGTTTCATAAATGCAATTATGAATTGGTTCGTTGTGAAAATGTAAATTATATTGATAGGAGACATGAAACTAACAGTGTGTAGTGGAACAAGAGTATTTTGAGTGTTAGTAGTTGATTGTAATAAGCACTTAAATTTTGAAAGGTAGGAAATAAGAATTGGAAGAAGAAAGTAACAATTCTAACCAAAAAATGGCAATATGCACATTATCACATGGAGGGGAAGTGGTAATGGTATCCACATTCACTTGATAGTGTTTTTCAAACATATTACACTTTGTAGGAAAGAACTAGGTTTTCCCAATCATCTAGGAGAGCGATGTAAAATGTAATTCTCTCATCTTAGATAATAATTGATGCATTATATTGCAAGATGTTTCAAATGTAGAAAATTTACTAAAGTGATATGAAATAGTAGATATGTAATTTTGTTTTTTCAAAGTTGTTGTTCTATGACAGGGGATTTCTTCAATGTTGGTTACATGGACATCGAAAGGTTCCATTTCCTAAATTATTGAAGGAATGCATATGAGAAGTTGCAATTTGTAGCTATTCAATAGTAGGAAAAAATTGTGTTCCAACATGAAGAAGATGGCAAGCCCTACATACATGAGGTCAAAAAATGAAGCATATGTTTCATTCTATTGAAGGTTCAACTATGAAATTTAGTACTCAGGGTGAAAACAACAATGCAAATAAAAATGAATATTATATATTGATTGGGAAAAAAGAGACGAAGAGAGATGGTAGGAGATACAGGTTAGGGTTTATAGAGTTTCGAGATTGATTATTATAGGTGTCCAGGTTAGTCAAGAGTCTCCTCTAACAACTCTTTGATTGTAGGTAGCATTAGCATAAACGACAGTGTCCCATGAGCCATCAGATGCAAAGGGTGGGCTGGAGCTAACTAGGGAGAATTCATTCAAAAACGTGGTGATAGGGGAATCCAAACAAGCCCCATTGACACAAGAAATGGGGGCTAGGTAAGGATAGCAGAGAAGGATTGGTGCTAACAACCAAAAGGTCAGATCTCGACGATCTGCCACATACTGGAAAATGGATGTTTGGAAAAGATAGAAAAGAACATGAGGTATGAGGCTACCTCAGCTCAAATAGGGAACTATATGCAATACATGAAATATCATGTGGTGATTGACAAGTTTATGGGCATATGGACTTCGGAAAAAACACTAACGAGGCTAACGAGTACATGGTTGAAAGTGAAAGGAAAAAAGGATCTGAAACTAGGTTTGAAAGGATTTTTCTCGATCATATTTCTGAGAATGCACAGAGGATAGGGAAAGGATCTTTGTAGATGGGCCCTATTTTTTCAACTCAGTAGGCCTTCACCTCCATTACCGGAAAAAGAGATTTTCACCGGAAAAGGAGGATTTTATGACAGCTTTGGTGTGGATTCAGATGTACTCTCCACCTCATGAGTTCTGGTACAAATAAATACTAGAGGGGTTAGGGAATACCTTAGGTTCATTCACAAATATTTCATAGGTAACTAAATTGGGTCGGTATACATCTTATGCTAGAATTTTTGTGTATATAAATGTGGCAAGGGTGCTCCTAGATTTAATAGCCATATCTTTTATGTTGGATTATGAACATATGGTGCAAGAATTTTTATGAACATGGCCACATGTTCAAATACTTCCCATTGAATGTCAATAATATGACAAACAAACCCAAGGATCAACAAGGCGAAGAGGGGTTTACAAAGGTTCCAAGTAAAAGGAAGACGAGATGAAGATCAAATACAAACATGCATGCAAGAGGAAATAACACTACAAACAATTTCTAGGATTTGGAAAAGGAAGTAGAGGAAGATCCAAGTAAGGATGGGAATCCGATGGTGCAAAACACAAAGACTCCCTAGACCGAATCGAAATCGGATAGCCAAAAATGAATAAATATATTGAGCAAGCTAGCATACAGGTGGAGGAGACGGAGGTCGAAATGCAAGAGATCAGTGGTACACAAGTCTCTCAATTGGATTTGAAAGGGGAGAATGAAAATCAAGATATGGAGAAAGATATAGACATGAAGGCCTTGATTGCAGCGATGGAGAACATAAAATCAATAACATGCTTGAAGTCCATCTTTGTAAACTCTAGATAGATTTAGTAAAAGGAAAAAGTAAGGTGGGAAATTAGGCACATAATGTGACCTCCTCAGGGGGGCTAGGGATTAGAACCAATTCACTTAAACCTCAGAAGATATCTATAGGGGATGAAAAGAAACATTGGCACAAATATCATAAGTAGAAACTAAAGGAGACAAGGGCCTTGCTGGTGGAGGACTCAAGTTAGTTAGTAGGTATTCTAAAAAGTATTTCCACCACCAACCCAAAGTTTGATATGAAGATCGCCTCTTGGAATGTAAGAGTTTTAAATTCCCTATCCAAACACAAGAAGTTATGGAAGGGAATAAATCAAGAGAAAACTAATATTTTGATTCTTCAAGGAACAAAGTGTGATAAAGATGTTATGCTTCAACTAGCCCAAAATATTTGGCGAAGATGTGAAACAATGATAATAAAAATGGATGGTGCCTCGGGGGGGTTGGCCATCCTTTGGGACCCAAATATCCTAACTTTGAACATTCATTTGAGCTCCTCTAGACTCATCAGGTAGATACCAAGTCCTCGATACATTGGATCAAGGCTACGTCACAAATGGTTATGGCCCGCCAACACTAGCAATGAAGAGGGAATTTTCCGACGTTATCAGTCTTCTGGGATTGATCTTAAAAGATCATATTCAGATTATTGGGGGCGATTTCAACATGATAACCTCATTGCAAGAGAAGAGAGGAGGGTTGCGGCGTCTGGATCCAGAGAATGAAGCCTATAAAACCCTCATTGACAGTCTATGACTCATAGACATTCCATCATTCCATCTAGTAGTGGCATGTATACTTGGAATAACAAGAGAGGAGGAAAGCACGTCTAGACATGTTCTTGGTCTCGGAGGCAAGAGAGGAGGAATAACTAGATCAATGTACGTCTAGACATGTTCTTGGTCTCGGAAACAATGTTCAATTCCCAAAAAGTGATTTTGGAAAACATACTCCCATATAATGGATCTGATCATTGGCCTATTTTTCTCTCATGGGAAGGAATGTTAAATCCTAATGCTGATTCCTAAGCCATTCAAATTCGAGAAATTTTGAATGGAGAATCTTGAATTTTTGGCAAACATTGTGACATGCTGGAGTGAAATATCATAATTATTTGAGATGAAGATGTATCATTTTCATCAAAGATTAAAGAATATTAAAACACAGATCGGGAAATGGAACAAGTATTTGGGAATATATTTGAAGAGAAGCAATGCCTTGAACAAGACATGGAATATTACCAAAAAGAGATAATTCAAAAAGGCCAGTCGAAGGAGATCGGAAGAAAAGAGGGACTACTAAAAATGGAAATTGATAAAAGGGACAAACAAGAAGAGATTTTATGGAGGTATAAACTAAGAACTTAGTGGCTTACGAAAGGGGATAGGAACAAGAAATTTTTCCACAACTCACTTATTTAGAGAAGAAACAAAAATAGAATCACATTGTTGAAATCAACTAAGGGTGAGAAATTGAAAAAATATAAAGACATTGAGAATAACTCGGTCTCACATTTTAGTCATCTTCTCATGAACCATAGGTGGATAGGGAGGAATCTATCTAAGCATTCACTAGTTCCATTCCTAGATTGCTCACCCCCGATCAAAACCATAGACTTATGCATCCTATAACTTTAGAAGAGGTCGAACATACCATGAAAGATTTAGCTTCTAGGAAATATCTAGGTCCAGATGGATTCATGACTGAATATTTTTAGGTGTGTTGGAAAATCATAAGACAAGATATCTAGGAGGAAATTGAAGAATAAAGTACTTTTGGATCCATCATTTAGGCCTTCAATGCAAATTTCATAACGTTGATCCCAAAGGAACATGAGGCGAATACTAAAATAAGTTTAGACATATTTCCTTGTGTAATGTTATTTATAAAATAATTACCAAAGTAATAGCTAATATATTGAATCCCCTTATGAATAATCTCATCTCCCCTAAGCACGGGGGTTTTATAGAAGGTAGACAAATATTGGATGGGGTTATTGTTTCCCATGAGGTAATCCATTTTTTGAGAATGAGTAAAAAATATAGAATTCTAATTAAATTAGATATGTCCAATGCCTATTATTGTCCAAACTGGACCTTTATTTAGCACATGTTGGTAGCCTTCAGATTTTATAACAACTGGATCCTTTGGATAAGGGATATATTGTCCACGAATTTCTTTTCAATTCTCATTAATGAAAATTCATCTAAGACCTTAACTCCTTCCAAAGGAATCCATTAGGGGGACACTCTATCCCCATTTTTGTACATCATTATGGTTGAAGGGTTGGGGAGGGTGATCAAGTTGGCTTGGGCTATCGGGATATTGGGTCTCTTAAAGGGATTTCCCTGGATCCACAAGTTGATCCTTTGTCGCACATGCAATTTTTTGATGATACTCTCTTGATGGGGAAACTATCAATAAGAGAGGATTTAGATTTTAAACAATATTTAGTCTTATTCATGACTTCTTCAGGAGCCCTGATTAATTAGTCCAAATCACACATTTTATTTTTTAACACCCCCTTGTCGGTCCAACAAAATATTTCCAGAATTATGGGATTTTAGAGGGCCTGCTTACCTTCAAAATAATTGGGAGCACCTCTGATGAGGAAATCTTAGTGGAATGCCTCCTTGGAGGAGATTTTAGTCAATATGGAAGATAAGATGACCAAATAGACACATTGTTTCCTCACTCTCCTGGGAATGATTTCACTGATTAAGTCTATGCTCCTTTCCATGCATTTGTATATGTTTTTGGTTCTTGTAGCTTTGGTCAATATATTCAATAAGATTTGAAATTTGCAGCGATCCTTTTTGTGGGGAGGGGCTTCCAAGGAAAAGAGATGGGAATTGGTGGCCTAGGATAAGGTGTGTGCTACAAAGGATTATGGTGGACCTAGGATAAGGGAACCTCTCCTCATGGATTACTCTTTGGAAGAAAAAATATGGTGGAGGTGGATCAAGGGATCAACAGACTTGTGGTATATAATATGGAAAGAAAAATATCTCTCAGACATTCCTTAGGATGAGTTGATATGAATGGAGGGGGAAATCCCTGGATCATTTATTTGGAACAATGCATGGAACAATCGAGGGGTTGTGCAACAACATTATTTTTGGGAAATTTAAGGTGGGTAGTCAGCTCTGTTCTGGAAAGATGCATGGGAGTAGGAATTGATTCTAGGGGATGAGATAAAATTTCTTTATGTGAGAAAATCCATGATTGAAGAAGGCTAGAATCAAGTTTCTTAGTATTGGAAAGAACAACAAGATAGAGTTATTCCGACAAACAAGACATGGAAACAATGTGTAGACTAGCTAGTTTTATGGGATCCAAAGGTGAAACAAGAATTAGAGGAAAAATTGCAGATGAGGTAGATTAAATACATGACTGGTATGGACCTTTTGGGATGGTGATCTAGATTATTTTTGGCACAGAATGAGAGAGGAGATATAATAAAGCACTATACAGAGATATCTCATATATCCAATAATATAGTAGAAATGCATAAAATATACAACCATAAACACAAAGATACAATAATACACAATTTTATATTAATGAGCAAAAATGTACAAAGACTATAAAAATACAAAGTGAAAGACTCGCTAGAATGGTGGCAGCTTATCTCTGAGAAGAGATGTGTCCGCTACTTGCATTAGCAAGAAGATGATATTATAATGAGGCTCCAAAGGCATTTTTATCATAAATAAAATCCAAAACACTAACCTCAGAAGATGAAAAGCCAACAGTTTTGTGAACCCTGTTTTGGGTAGTTTGGTGTATCAACTTCTCAGGGGCATAACTTTGGCATACGATCTCTGTTTGGGGCGCACAATAGCTCGTTGGAAAGGTATCATCGAGGAGATTCATTTTGGGGGCTCAATTAGAGTCTTTAGATATAATTGAGAATCTTTATCCCGAAAAACCTTCATTTAGGCCCTCAAAATGGCCCCAGAAGTTAAAAACTACTAAAAATAGTAAATTACCAAATTTTCCAGAAAAATGTTTTGAGCCAGTTGGAAAAGGTGGGTGGACACCAATGTCCACATGGATCAATCCTCTCTCATTAGGAAGTAATGGTTTCCATTGTGTTGATTTCCTGGGGGAGATGAAAAAGAGTTTTTTGAATCTGCATCTTGATGAGTTTCTTGCCTTGTTGGAGAAGTTGCATTGCTTAGCTTGCTGAAGGTTATCATGACCCTGTAGCTAGAAGGGTTGGACCTTTTTAACTAGTCTGGCTACATGAGATTCCTGTGTGTAGAAGGAATCTTTACACTTTGTTGCAATCTTTTCAACCTTCTTCTATTGGATAGAAGGTGCTTGGACTAAGGCTGCAGTGGTGTTCTTCTTTTCACGCTTTGAACAGACTGTGAAGAAGCTAAATTTTGTAGTATGAGATACTACCTTGCGACATTGTTTAGGTGGGACAATAGTAAAAATTACCTCTGGTATCCTGTAGAGATGACCCCCCAAAGTAACAATGACACTATGGGGTTGAGACTCATAAACAACATGGCGCTTCCACATATATGGTTGGACCAAGAGAACATCACATACATCCAGTGGGGCAACATCACATAATACCTCATGCTTGAAAGGATGGATGTCGTATGACAATTGACACTGTTGGATGACACGAAGATCTAGTCTCTGGAAAATCCACACGATGTTGTATGGTTGTGGGTGTGGTGTTGTCGACAATCCCAACTATTTGACGACCTCTGCTGAGATGAGGTTCTTCTGGCTTCTGCTATCAACAATAAAATGCAGCGGGGTCCCTTTCACCCACATCTGTGAATGAAAAAGACACTCCCCCTCTTCAGGATTTGTTGGTTCTTCTACTTGAATTGTTGTGGTCGTGACAATAGCAGTGGGGCCTACATCGATGATCTGTCTTTTACCATTATTTTCATAATTAGATTTTGAATCAGGGTTCAACTCCTTGTCTTTGATCTCGACCACCAATCACTATTTTGAGAGACATTCATTGGTGTTGTGCCAAGGGATTTTGTGGAAATCACACCATTTTTCAGTGTCCTTCTTTGTCTTCCTGTGAACCTTCTTTTACTGTGGCTTAGACTGGTTTTCAGGAAGTTGTTTGTTAGGGATGTCTTTCTCATACTTTGGTTGTTTCATATTTGCAGATCCGAACTCTCATTTGTTCTGGTGCCTAAATTTCTTCTTGATTTTAATAGCATATCGATATGCAGCCCTGAGTGATGAGATATCCAGAAAATCCATTTCAGTTTGGATGTATTTGTGTAGAGCCCCGCGGTATTTCAGAACCAAATGTCGCTCAAAGTCTTTGATACCCAGCTTGGTGCATAAGGTATGGAAGGTATTGGTGAACTCTGACACTACTTGGCCCCTCTCTTGCTGCAGTGTGGTCCATCTCATGTACTGGTCTTCATAGTTTCCAACACGGTAATATTGTTCCTTGACCGCATCCACAAAAAAATCCCAAGTAGGATCAACCCCATATATTCCAGACTCCTCTGTGGAATATATGTTTGACAAGGGGGAGAGCCTTAAGGAGTGTGAAGGTGATATTTTTCCTATCATAAAAATGGTGAAAAGAGAAATAACCTTCTAGCATATTTGACCATTTGTCTAGGGCATCCACATCTATCTGACCTTCAAATATGGGAATATCAAAATTAACATGTACCTTGAAAGGAGAGGTGCCTCCAAAGTGGCCACTTGATGAAGACACACCTGTTGTTATTAGCAGGCGTTGAAGGATGTGGAAAAAATTCTCCATCATTTCATCCCTTTGTCGTGTGAGAGCTTGCTCAAGCAACATATTAATAGAATCTTTTGCTTCGTCGTTTTTATTTTCTTCCGCCATGGAGGGTTTCTTAGGCATGCGAGAGCGATTTTCCTCAAGGGAGAAAAGCTCGAAACACAACTTGCTATACTCATACCTCGTCGGGGACATGAAATGAAAAACGATCAAGAGCAGACTGCTTTGATACCACTGATCTAGATTATTTTTGACACAAAATGAGAGCGGAGATATAATAAAGCATTGTATAGAGATATCTCAGATATCCAATAATATAATAGAAATGTATTAGAGATGCAACCATAAACACATAGATACAATAATACACAATTTTCTATTAATGAGAGAAAATATACAAATACTGTAAACATACAGAGTGAAAGACTTGTTAGAATGGTGGCAGCTTATCTCTGAGAAGATATGTGTCCGCTACTCACATTCGCAAGAAGATGATTTTACAATGAGTCTCCAAAGGCCTTTTTATCATAAATAAAATCCAAAAACCCAACCCCGGAAGATGAAAAGCCAACAATTTTGTGGATCTCGTTTTGGGTAGTTTGGTGTATCAACTTCCCGGGGCATAACTTTGGCATATGATCTAATTTGTTTGGGGCACATGATAGCTTGTTGAAAAGGTATCATTGAGGAGATTAATTTTGGGGGCTCAATCCGTGCTTTTATATATCATTGAGAATCCCAATCCCTAAAAACCTTCATTTAGGCCCTCAAAATGGCCCCGGAAGTTAAAAACGACTAAAAATAGTAAATTACCAAAATTGCCAGAAAATCGTTTTGAGATAGTTGGAAAAGGTGGGTGGCCACCGATATACACCTGGATAAGATGGGGATCAAGAGGGGATGGAAAATTTAGCGTGAAAGGCATACAAGAAGCTAAAAACTAGGAATAATGGGGAGAAGCGGGATATCTAGTAGAAGGTTTGGAATTCAGGAATGTGGCCCAAAATTTCAAGATTCTTATGGCTTGTGGTCAGTCAGAGAGCTTTAACTTGAGACTGTATCCTCAATAAAGGATATGAAGGCCCTTAAATATGTTTAATGTGCAGAGCTAATGAAGACATGACGGTGTTATGAATAGGATCAAAGAGAAACAATAATAAAACAAATCAAAACAAACACGAGAATAAAACATATAAGAAATAAATACAAGAGAGACACCTATATATGTGGTTCACCTGATATAGACTACGTCCACAGAGAAACAACCATTCCTTGATTTAGTATGTCCAGTAAAATGAAGGCATAACACCTACAACACATCTATGTCAACCTCTTATTCACTCTCTCATAGTATCCTCTCTCAAACACACTACAATCTCTCACCATACATAGTGGAAATACAATGTCCTCTTTAAAAAAGGGTTTTCTTTTAGGGAAAAAAGGTACCAATAGAACCTTTACTGTCAAATATGTGACCTAATAATGAACAACCATGATTGACTATGAAATCACAATATAATATATAGGATCTCGCAACATCCAAAATACCTTATACATTGACCTAGATTAGATTAAAACCTTAATTCCTTAACTAGAATTAGAAAACTATGGGCTGGAAAACTATGTGCCAAAACTTCCCAAAATGGATGCAAAAAAACGCCCAATTCTTTTTTTCTCAAAGGCTCTACCCATTTTGACCCATCTGTTGCACCCAACACAAGGTCAAAACATGTGAGAATAATCATGCAAACAATATAACACTTATGTTCAATAATTGTGGAGAAGCTTTGATGACGTTGGAGGAGTGTTGGAGGTTGAACCCCTTTGGAAATATAATTCTCAATAAGGTTTGGAACACATTCCCCTGGTTTTTACTTTGGAATATATGCAAAGAGAGAAAAGAAGGCTTTTCAAACAACAACAACAAACAATAGAGTATCTATGGAAGCTAATTTAGGTGAATGTATGGGAATTGTTAACATATACTAGCTAGGTTGGTGAGGACTAGGTGCTCTCTGGCATAAAGGAAAAAAAATTCAAAAATTGGCAGTTAGACCAATGTCAGGGAAAATTTCTTCTCATCAATTAACCTATCATTCCCAAGTCTCCAGATAATTGGGAGCCTCCACCTGATTTCCACCTTCAACTAAACTTTGATGGGGCCTCAAAAGGAAATCATATCACCGACAATGCTTCAATGACCTTATGATGAACTATGCAACATAAACATCTTCACACACATAGATGACCAAACTCCAACCAAAGTTGCATACATCACAAAATACCCAAGATACAAACTTGGTAATACTATTTTCCCTATAGGAAAATAGTCCTTCATATTGGATCCCCCCTCTAATTTTTTCATTACAATCTTCATAGTTATGAAAACTTGATGGTCATCTATACAATTTGCAAATATTAAAATGCACTAGTTGGGTGCAAGGAGCTAAAGTCTTGTTACAAAAAATTTCTATTACTTCATATGTGAAGAGAAATGTAATGAGATTGTTGTCAAGAAGAATGTTGTGTAAAATATGCAACATGGGTTAGAAAATTCTACAAATCTAGTGGTTGTATCTAGACTATAGACATACATTGGAAATGAAATTAAAATCCTAGCTCCAAAATAAATTGTTCACTCTAAAACCCTTGTTATTCAGTAAAGAAATCAATATCTACAAAAAAACAAAGAAAGAACTCGAACAACAAACTTGAAAGAATGAAAAAATTTTGTATTACCTCCATGGAAATCATTTTTTCATGCACCTATGGAGGATTTCTTGGAGAGGAGTGGACTCTCGGGCCTCCTCCTTGGGAGGGTTCTTTGTGCTTCTCGGATGTAAGGCTTCCCTCTTCTCCTTTTGGCTATAAGTAATAATGGTTGCTACTAGAAATGCTCTCAAGAGACTAGGGTTCATGAGCTATGGTGAAAATCTAATAACATTTTCCTACAATGGATGGAATGTGTGAAATGGGAGAGATATCTCGGTTACATAAGAATTTTTTTTTTTTTTTTGAATTATTCGTAGAGGGAAAAGTCATAAAAGGGGTTTTTTGACTTTATAAAGTGAAAATAACTTTAGGGAAAATGTTCCTTAAGTTATAATAGCGAGAAATTGTGTTAAAAGTGGTTTTATAGACATAACACTCATACAATGCATGGTGCATTTTGTTCTAGGTCATTAATTTTTGGGTGATAATAGATGCCCCCTAATGTATGAGGTTAGGAGCACATGATATGACCAAAATACATTATAGTTTTCTTTCACCAAGGGATGAGACAACCAAGGAGAGACACAGAAGTGTAGTGGGAAGAAGAACCACTCGAAGAAGAGGCTAAAGGAGACCACTTGTCAACAAGAAATCACAAGGTGATGAGTTACATGATCTTAATAGGGATGAGGTGGGCATACCCAAACTTGTCAAGATAAATCCTGGTAATGACTGCAATTTTGTTCCCTATTCATAAAGGGGATAAACTGGTGAAACAACATGAGGTCCAAATACAATATGGTGCTAGAAAAAGAGGGCTAGACTACAACATAATGATACAAATAGTCCCATATACATATTCCTAGGTCAAAGGACCATGTCTACATCATAAGTACTGCTAATTTGGGTACATAATAACATATTCCCCCACCCAAAGTGGAGGGGGGTGGAAACAACCTGAAAATCCCTATTGGACAAGAACAAGGTTCCAAATATCTAAAATGAGCCAACTAAACAGAATCTCATACTAATCGCTCTAAGAATGGTGAAACTGATCCAGTCAAATATCAAGAACTGCATATGAGGCTGGATCATGAATATATGTATGAATCTCAATAGTGCAATGATGATTTTAAAATTGATCACATGATACCCTACCAAGTCTGAGAGCAACGATGACACTCACAGCTTGGTCCAAGGTAATCCATCAAGGAGGTGGACAGGTACCAGGGTACATAGGACTAATCCCTAGAATGAAGGTGATGATGTCTATAGGGGGGAGTTCGTCGACACCCAAGAATGAAACAAGTTCCTTAGGTGTAGTATCCAAAGTACAACAAGTGAAGTTATATCTTTGCAATCAACTTTTGATGTTGAAACATGTGGGGTACTACCTGAATGGAAACCTCCTCTTGAGGTTTAATGCATCTCACACATGTCCAGTGAAGTAGATCATTGAACTGTCAAGTGTATGATTCTCAAGTGTGAGATGATGAGATGAAGTTGAGCACGTGAGAAATAACCAAGTCAAAGAGCATTGATGACTCTCTCTACTTGGTTTGAGGCATCCACCAAGGATGGAGATGAGTCCAAGGTACACAGTCCTCTAAGCCATACCCCTAGAATACAGGTGTTGCATTCAATAAGGGAAGGCCCACTGAAACCAAGGAAATGATTAATCGTTGAATCAAACATGAGGTAAAGAGTAAGTTGTGACTGATATAGATTGAAACCAAAGGTGGATGGGAAGGAAATGAGAAGAAGAATCAAGAATACCCTTTTTTAGAGCATAAATGCAAGGTTGACCTAGTAGTAAATGAAAGTGCTCTATGGGGAATGGTAAATTATTGGGTAAAGGGATTTTCAAGGACATATCAATAGGATGGGAAACATAGGATGGGTATGACTCATGGAGGTGCTGGAAAATTATAATAGGGATCAATGTGTAACTGAATAGAATCCATGGGAAATAAAGGTAACACATATCATATGCTTTGAACAAGGGAAAAACAAGGATGTTGCCAAAAATATGAATATTTTTCTAGGGAGTACTATAAAAGCACAAGGCCCTCCTGATATTTCCAAAGGGGTGTTAGGAGGAGAAGTTAAGATATGTAGTACCAAAAGAAGAATACAATAGATATAATTAGTGTGTAAAAATACATAGTATCTGATCATAATCCCATGGCTGAGAACAAATGGGGATAAATATGGGGAACAAGGAGATAAATGCCCTGAAAAAACACTAGGTGGCGGTAATGTTGAAGGTGAAAACTATAAATGGAAGTGATCAATGGTAGGGACATTAATGGAAATATCTTCCAAGGTGATTGGATGTTGGCATAAAAATGAATTATTATTACTATATAGATGAAGTGGAGGGCTTATAATATGTGATTCAAAAAATACCAACATAAATGTGGGAATATAGAAGGTATGGTTGTCAACATGATGAGAAGAAATGTGTGTGATTCAACTATAATATGTCAACTAATTGGATTCCAATACCTTAAACGACATGGGCACCAAAATGCAACAAGGGTCACTATTCTAGGGAACCCATGTGAGGAAGGATATATCACTGGGTAGATGGAAACTACATAAAATGGAGGGGTTGGTCCATCTACCCAAGTGAGCGGAGTCTTATTGGAAATTTCCAAGGAATGAAAGGAAAATGCAATAAATAGAAGGGATTTGAACTATGCTAAATGCTAGGAAATTGAGGCTTTAAGGAGATCCATATCCATGAATAAAATAGGTTATCCATGGTGAATTCCTACACATAAGTCAATAAATATGAAAACAAAGTGGTGCTTAATTAATGTAGACAAGTGGATAGAAATTCAATGTGAACAATACAAGCTTTAATCCTTCTTGAAAAAATGGCTTCTAGGTGAAGTGTTAAAGCTCAAAATTTAGATAATTACCTTTTGAATATCTCAAAAACATGATTCCAATGGTGTAGACAATGTGTCAATCGGATTTTGTATGAACTTGTATGAGGAAAACAAAAAAGAGGGATTTTTCTATAACAATGGCTTTCCCTCCAATTTCCAATTTATTGTTTCACTAGGTGGAGGCTAAGATTGGAGAGGAGGAGAAGGCCCTAAATATTGGCGAGGTCATGGAGGCCAAACCAATTGTCATAAATTGGATTAGTGACTTTCAGGTTGGTGGCCAAACCTTACTTCTCATTTTTCAAGGTGGATTACTTTTGTAGATTAGGTCCCATACAACCTTGGGGGACCCCTACAAATTTGTTTAGGGCCAATGCACTTACCAGTGTTAGTATCTATATCGAGACTACAGATACTAGCCCCAGTATCTGTGTTTTGCCAATGCAGATACTAGAGGGATGTTCTTCATGGCCAAAAATGACCCTTTTGGCCTAAATTTGCCAGGGAAGCCCCTTTTTGAGGGAATATGTGGTAGGGACTTAGATGATAATGATTGTGATGACAAGATCTGATAAAATGTGGTTTTCTTTAAGTATTTATCATTTCATAGTACTTTGGAGAGTGAGGGAGTTTGAGGATATATTTACACAAGTTCAGGGGATCCAAGCAGTGAGGGGAGCACTTTCTCATTGGAGGTTACTCAAGTACTTTGAGAACCCAATAATGAGAGTAGAAGAAAGTATACTTTCATGTATAGTACATTACTGGGATGGAGAGGAAAAGCAATTCATAGTGTAGGGCCAGTAGATTGAGATCATGCTACAAGATATTTACTTCCCCACTTGGATTCCTTCATTTGGAGTAGTGGAAGAGACTGGACCCATACTACCTCATGGGAGGTGATTAGAGGAGTTACTTGATAGATATTGTGTACTTGGTGCCAGGTTCTAGGACTTTACTATCCATTTGATGGAATTAGAGAGTAGTTAGAGGTGCGATCCACAATGATGATAGTGATATACATATTGGGTAGTCACTCTCTTCATAAAGTATATGGAGGGCATATGTTTTTGATCGAGAGGGTATTGAGACCTACTTTGGGTGGTCCCAGATGTTATTAACTAACATTAAAAACCAATTGACATCCTATAGATGGTATTGGGAGGTAATTGTGCATTTGGGATGGTCCTCTATGAATTTTTCTTTGGGAGGATACCCATGTTCCACTCTCATGTTTTCATTTGTGATGGAGGCCCACAGGAGCCTCAAATGTGGAATTGGGTACAATTACCGAGGAGACGGGGTGGAGAGAGGATTGGGAATGTATTCCAAGCAGATTGATTTTCCCACTAGGTCCATATCTTGATATCCATTAAGGACTATCCATATGCATGCATTAACTATAAGGGGGATCCTAAGCTACCTCTTCCAATTGGTCAAGACCAGGGAATCAATGGTAAGTACAATAACATCAAGTTATTTATATATCTTAATTGCATAGATTAGAATGTGTGAATATTTGGTACTAATGATCTTTTGTATGCAACTTAATATATTACACTGGTGAGGTTGGCGAGATAGGAAACTCACAGGGGCAAAGGTTCTTCTACCTATCTAGAACCATCGAGGTCCAATAGGGTAGAAGAGTTGGAGGCATTATTGGGGGATCTATGAGGATGAATGGACAACTTGATGACCGATGTATAAGAGTGAGGATGGAACAACCTGGATGATGGGTATGTGGTATCATGTTGGGGTACCATCTGAGTCATTTCTAGTGATGCAAAGGGAAGGGATGGTCAAGCAAGCTATCAGAGATATGTCCACTAGGGACATGGTACTATTACCACATGATCCTCCTTCTAATGATAATGAGTAGTATGGGTGGCATAGATGCCCCAAGTTTTGATGTATACAACATGCTATGGGAATGCCAGATGTATGTAGAGTAGTGGACTCCAAATGGATGCAAACTTTTTTCGATGTTTTGATTTATATATATATATAATGAAAATGAATTATTTACATATGTTTATGCACACTAGATTAGAGATTAATTCAAAATATTATCTTCTTACACATACATGTGCTAAATGCCAATTTAGTATATTATTTGCAGTGGTATCTATAAAGCTATTTTTACTTCTGGGAACATGGTTAAATGAAATTGATTCAAATGAATGAAACAATAGTTCAATTCATAGATATTTTCTAAAAGGGAAAGGGTTACACACATTATAAACATCATTCAACTACATGACAAGTAGTTGGGAATAAAGACAAACATGAAGGTGACAAATGTGATGGTCAAAAGCATCAGCTAAAAAACTGATCACAACATCATATTCAATCTGGCTGTTGGTGGTAGATCCTACACAAACACCACCATAGTGGATGACGATATGCATGAGGGTAAAAAGGGCTCAAGCTACCAAGGCTAGATTCATTGAATGATGACCTGCACCATCAAAATAACCATTATAGAAACATGACAAACGGTCCATCTGAAAAATGCAAGAAGAAAACTGATGAGATGTAGGATTTGCAAAACTGATGCAAAGGACTATCTAATGTATGTACAATATGTACAATCACTCTACAAAAAATTATCAAGGGTATAATTTCTTGAGGTAGAGATAATTTCAAGGGTTGGGGAGAAGCTCCCCTTCAAGGTCCTCAAGAAGGTATGCCCCTTTACCCAAACATTTTTTGAAAATGTAAGGGCTCTTCTATAAAGGTTCGAATTTTCCCTGACCCAAGATGTCGTGGGCTTGGTCATATACATGACTAAATCACCTTCACGAAAGAAATGAGGGTTGAACCTTCGGTCATACTAGGATTGTGTATGCTTCTTAGACATTTCAATGGTTTGTAATGCAACAAGATGGTCTTCATTGATTCGCTCCAACATTACTAGTCGTTGATCTAAGGAAGTAGTGTTTGGGAGAAGTTCAATGACCAAGTGAAGGGAGGGTATTTTTCACCTTTTCATATTGTCCTCACCATGGACAAGATGAAAAGGTGTGAATCCAATGGAAATTTTGGCAGACGTTCTCTAGTCCCATAAAGTTGGGAAGAGCATATGGTTCCAGTTTCTTTTCTACTTATAAACCATCCACCAGAGCATGGTTTTGAGGATTTTATTAATAGCCTCAACTTGGCCATTCCCCTGTAGATAGTATGAAGAACAATATTGATGCTGAAAACCCAACATGGATGTGATATCATCCTAGATATGATTGTCAAAGTATCGGTCATGGTCATAAACCAATTACTTTGGGATACCAAATCGAGTGATCATGTTGTTAAAGAAGAACCAAGCTAGAGTAGTCCTAGTATTGTTGAATGTTGGTATGGATTTGTCCCATTTAGTAAAGTAGTAGATGGCCACAATGATGTATTTATGACTTTTGAAAGAGGGTGGGTTATACTTCATAAATTCAATGGACCATTTTCCAAATGGATCGGTAGTGATAACAAGGTGCAACGGGGCTAGTGGGGTTTGTGCCTTAGGGGAAAAGAGTTGACAACTAGTACAATGTTTAACTACTTGTATATATTCATTGAACAAGGTAGGACAAAAATTACCTACATTTATGATTTTTTAGGTGGTGGACATCCCCAAAAAGTGGCACCCACAAGAACTGCTATGGAAAGCATTTAGGACCTACTCTGTCTCAGTATGGGTGAGACAATAACATAGTAAGGTATCAAATCCGAGATGATCAAGATCATATCCAATGAGGAGATAATGAGGGGCTTGGTGACAAATACGTTGCCAATCATCATGAGTCAAGTGGGGACCTAATTTTTGAGTTCATAGGTCAGTGAGTATGTTTCCATACCAAGGAATATCTATGTATATAGTGAACATGTGTTCATCTGAAAGGTCATAATTCAAGGGAAGGTTAGGCTTACCATTTGGGAGACTAGAAATGAACTCAACAAGGGCTAAGGATTTCTTACTCTTGGGGGTCATGAATTTTAAGTCAAACTCCTGAAGGATTACGATCCATCAAGGATACCTCCCATTGATCACTCATTGTCTTAATATGAAGAACATAGGGTTAGAATTGGTAACCACCTTAGTTTTTTGCATCAGTTTGTAATGGCATAGATTCTAGATGGAGAAAACAATAGACAAGGCCAAATTCTCGTCATAGTAATAGGACAAAGAGGGTCTCGATAGGTTCTTGCTAACATAATAAATGATGTGCTCACATCCAATGATCCCATCCTAAACCAAGACTTTGGAAATAGTAAAATGTGAAGAGGAAATATAGAGGATGAAGTCTTTTTCAAAGTCAGGAGGAATAATCAATTGCATTGAGGCAAGGGCCCTTTTTAGCGTGTAAAAGGATTATTGAGCTTGATAATCCCATAAAAATGGGATATCATAACATAATAAACGTAAGAGCCCATGGGAAGTAGTGGAAAAGTCTAGGACAAACCAACGTAAGAAGTTGGCTTTCCCCTATAGGCTCTGCAATTGGCGTAAGTTGCGAGGGGGGGAGGAGATTTCATAAATGGCTTGAACCTTGAGAGGATTGATAGTAATACCAACTTTGGCAACAATGAATCCCAAAGGCCGACCAATTAGGCACACATAAAACACATTTGAGGAGGTTCAATCATATGTTGTACTTGTGACCTTTAAGGAATATAATTCGCAAGTATTCTAAGTGTTAGGAACTTTTCTTTGAATGAGTGATGAGATCGTCAATTAGATAGGAAAAAATAAGGTGAGCCAAGTCATGGAAACAATAGGAAATGACAGGTTGGAAGGTTGCTCCTATTGTTTTTGTCCCAAATGGTATAACTTTATAGGAAACAATGCCTTAGGGAGTGGTGAAAGCCATTTTATACTGGTCTTGTGGCCAAATAAGGATATGGTTGTAGCATGCACACTCATGAATGATAAGACCTCATGGCCCACACACTCATTGATAATATGATTGGCAAATGGCACTAGATAATTCATCCATATTATTTTGAGCATGAAATGAGAGTGGAGATATAATAAACAAATATATCAAGATATTTCAAGAGATCCAATAATATAACAAATTTGTATCAGATATATAGAACAAGAGGTACAGATATAGAGTAATACCCAATTTCTATTAATGAGTGAATTGTAGAGAACTATAAAATTACAAAGTGAAAGACTCACTAGAATGGTGGGAGCTTATCTCTGAGAAGATATGTGATGGCTACGCTCATTTGCAAGAAGATGATTACAATTAGGCTCAGAAAGGCCCTTTTAACATAAATGGAAAAACCCTCAACATCCAAAAACCTAGCCCCCTGAAGATGAAAATCCAAAAGGTTTGCGGCCCCAATGTAGAAATGAAGCGTCAAAATTCATGTGGGCCCTGATGGGGTAAGTTGGTACAACAACTTCCCAGGGTCATAATGTTTTCATACGATCTTCGTTTTAGGCGCATGATAGCCCGTTGGAAAGTTCTATCTGAGGACTACACATTATTCCATAAAAATTTTACTTTGTCTATAGCTTGACTGTGGAAAGCCCTAAAAATGTTGTTTGGGGCCTCAAAACGGCCCCAAAAGTTTAGGACTCAAAAATCTAGGAAATAACTACCAATGATGAAAGCTACATGTGATCTAGATGGAATAGGTGGGTGGCCACTGATATCCATCTGGATCAATAATTTTCCTTGGGGCATGCTTTGTTCATATCCTGAAAATTGGTATAGATAAGGATGGTGCCTTGCTTCTTCAAAATGGGGACCAGGTTAGAGACCCATGAAGCATATATGATAGGGTAAATAAATCTTTCCTTTTGTAGTTTATCAATTTCATCTTTGATGGAAAGGGCTTGACTGGGGTGAATAGACCTTTACTTTTGACAAACATGGATGACATATGGTCATGTATCGATGTGATCAACAATGGAAAGACCAAGGTTAGGAATCTATGAATAGGATCAAGTTAAAACATAGCAGAACTTTTGGAAAAGGAATTTGTAGGTAGCAACATCTTTAGTTGAACAATTTTCCCCAAGAAGGATGTTTTCGTCGACACTAGGGGTATTAGAGATGTTCAACTTAATGGTAGATGAAATGTTGGCCATATTCAATTATTCAAATGCATAAGGGGTAGGGATAATATTTTTGAACCAATTGAATTGACCATGGGACACAAAGTCTTGTGATTCAACACCATATTGGTTGGTGGGACAAGCTTGTTGAGTAACAAAATATGAATGATGATGCATATCATTCCAAGTTTAATAGGAATGATGATGCATATCATACCAAGGTTGTTTTTCTAATAGAAAAATCAATATTATTGTAACTATTAAAATGGTTGGTCTTGAAAGTATGGGCATATAAAAAAATTCTAATCGAACAATCAATATTCTTGTAAATTTTGTACATTCGATAAGGTTCAAAAAATATTATTTCATCCTAAGTGGATTGTTTTTAGAGCTCTTCATTGAGAAGATTTTTTATTAAATATTCTTTGTTTGTGCCTTTAAGTTGTATTGATCTTTAGATGCTTCAGTATGTAAGTAAAGAATTGATTTTGATTGGGTAAATGTAGATGTCGATACATTAATTATTGTGTGCTACAACATTTGTGATTTGGGTGATGACACATACCTTAGTAAGTTGATCCTTCTTAATATTCAATTTAATGTTTTTAGGATTTACTTGTATTGTCACATTGATCTTTGATATTTTTGTATTCATCGGTAGGTAAACATCATTTTTCTAAGATACAAATTCATCAATGGTGACAGTTGGGCCTTCATTGTAATTGAATTTATAGACATCTCTTTGTTATTGAATTGCTTCTTTATTTGAATTCATGTATGTTTTTTGTCTATTAAAATTTGATTAGTGACAACATTAGGTCTTTCCATTTTAATTGAGTTGTAAGGATTTCCTTATCCATGGTTTGGATTTTAACCTTGTAAAATCACCACTATAATCCTCAGTTTAATTAATGCATAATGTAGATACGAGAATGGCTATTGCCAAGCAATGTAATATGAAGAATGTGTTTTATGAATTTTAATAAATATAATGTAATGCTAGTTGTTGGGGAATATGGACATAGATGGGGGCTAATTTATCCACAAGAGAAGAGAGTGTCTAAGAGGGGTCCAAGGGGAAATTAATTATGGGTATTAATTCAACCCATTTTCTTGAAGTTTATTATCATTGGAGATAACTATTTTTTTGTTTTAGTGTATGAGAGCTCAATTATCAAACTAATGCAAGAGGGTAGGTGTGAGAGTCACATCCCATAGTTAATGGAAGCATGGGGCTGAAGTACAATCAACATTGGGTAGAATGAGAAGTCAACTATCTTTGGAAAATGGAGTAAATTCGTATGGGAATTTATGGGCAATTTTAACACATTCAGTTTTACATGAACAACAAAAGGGAGAGAAGAAAAAAATAACATTGGAGCTAGAGAAAGAAGGTTGGGTGAATTCTAGAGCATGTTGGAGCATTTGGAGCACTTTGGAGATAAATATTGAAGATCTTGGTTACCAGGTATGAAGAATAAACTCTTGTGAGTTTCTCTGTAACAATAAGTGTTTGTTGTTGTTGCTAGTATTTTTCATGGCAGTGAGTTCCATTGAGTTCCAAGTAGAGAGATTCCTAGTTACATGTTCCAGAGAGACCCTGATAAATGAATGGGATGACCAATGGAATGAGATCAGTGAAGGGGTACATTCCTTGGGTTGGGAAGGTCAAGAGGAAGAGAGCTAGAGGAAATTTGGGATAAATGTATGAGAATACCAGTGGGTTGTGGGATATCTAAGTTGTGAGGGGACAGTGAGAGACAACCTTTTCTTATGGATTCCTAACCCTAGCTCGGAGGTGAATTGTTGTTGATATTTGGAAAAAAAAGTCTATAGTTGGGTGGAATTTCCTTCCCAAACAACTAGTTGTGCAAATATTTTAAAAAGATAAGTGTTTATTTGTTTTCTTGAGTTAATTTATGAGTTTAATTGTTGTGTGTTTAACTCTGTGCATGAGAATAAATTATATGCTATTGTGGTGAAATTATTAGTTGCATTTACGGTTTTCAATAGTATGGACAATTGCATGAACTTGATTGTAATGTTGTTTGTAATTCAATGTTTAAATGTATTTGTTAATCAATTTTGGTAGTAACGATAATGGGATTTCGTTGTAGCACTTGAATCATCGCGCGCTTTGGGAAATAGTTGCCACAGACAATACAAATCCATTGTGCACATGGCTTGTCTTGGTGAGGAGGTGATATTCATGTTAACTAGTATGATGTAACTGCATTTAAATAATTGGTATATGCAATTGTTAAATATGTGTATAATTTGTAGTCGGTAAGCTACAGGAATTTAGTTAGCAACAAAATTTTGAATTTATGTGTATTTTCTACAAGTAATGTTCCACAGTTAAGCTATAGATGTTACAGATTGGTATACGGCTTTTTTTTGTTCAAAATCGGACTTGTATGGGCCTGAAATTAGCATGAAGTGGGTAAATTCATCATCTCAACATTTTAGTTGTGCTGAATTTGAAGAAAATGATAAAAGTTGAGTGAAATTCTCAAATTTCTAAGCAAATTCAAGTCGGAATTGCACCCATAATGGTTGTTAGGGAGGGGTCATTTCAACTTCCAAGTAACTGAAATTGTCTTAGGCAAGAAAGTCAGGAATTTTCACAATGGTCGCAAGATGGAAAATAGGGAAAATCAACTAAGTGAAGAAAGGACTTGCGTGCACTAAATATTGGTGCTGCGTAGTGCAAAATTGGTGGTGTAAAAAATATTGGTGCCTGGTATAAAAGTTGTGTGCACTGAATATTGGTGCATGGTATAAAAAAAAATTCACACTGAATATTGGGGTGTGATATAAAAAGTTGCATGCATTGAATATAGGTGTGTGATATATAAGTTGTGCGCACTGAATATTGGTGTGTGCTAAATATTGACGTTAGGATCTTTGGATCTGGTGCATGCTAAATATTGGTGCATAATACATAATTGATGCATGCAGGCTTTGTAAAGGAATAAGAGAAGAAAGGTGTCCACATAGGAAAAATTGTCCTATAGTCTAAGAAAAACAAGAAAAAAGAGTTTGGAGCCAAAATTGTATTTTGGCCATAACAAGAGCATAATAACTTAGAAGAAGATAAGATTTTATGGGTTTTTTCCAAAGTGTCGAGGGATACATAAGTGTTAGAGAGGGCCACTGACCAATTATACTCTAAGTTTTTAGAAAATGTAAATTACATGTTTTTGAAGATCAAGGTTAAGCTTAGTGGAAGGAGCACCATTACTGTTGAAACTTGTACAAAGTGTTAGAAAATCATACATGAAAATACGGTGTGAAGGGATTGGACAAATTTTAAGGAGTTTGGAGTGGAAGTACCAAAATAAGGAAAAATCCACTATTCTTAGCCACTTTTTGGGGGATTTTTCGGTGTTTTAGAGGAGGAAAAGGGCCCTAAGATGGAAAATATAGAAAATTTTATTTACTCGAAATTTTGTATACTCATCAAGCGATACAAATTTGGTTCAATGAAGTTTTTCCAGAAGTGTGCAGTTTGGGAGATAGCCAATTTGGCTAAAAATTGCAAGTCCGGAAAAAGGGGTGAAAAGGGACAAAGTTGTCATTTCCATATTGTTGTAGTTTTTTGTTGGAGCATTAGATATGAGAGTTGTTATGAATTCCCTATCACCATTATTATCTATGTCTCATAAAAAAATTTCTTTGGTTCCTGATAGATTTACTTCTACAAGTGACATAAGTTGGTGTTTGGGATTAATTGCACCGAAATGAAAAGTTTGCAAAAGGGGTAAATTAACAATATTCAGATGACTATAACATTCCTCTCAGATATCAAAATTGAGCAAGAAAGAAGTCCTTGGAAATATATCAGAAAGGAGGATCCATATATCAAGACATGAAATTGGTCTGGGTAGTTTAAGTTACAACCAACACAAAATATGATTGATGGCATTAGAAAGAAAAAAACTTTAGGCATTCTTTTCCATAACTGTGTGTATATATTTTTTCTAAAAGAAAATTGTTTGCATGAACATTATCTTGCAGAATTTAGAGGTACAGGAAGGAATTTTGGTTCCTGTATGAGAACCAAAACCATGGAATATGCCCAGGGGTCCTATAGTCAAAAAGAGGAATTCAGAGGGCTACATGTCAGCATGGGAAATAATGTGATAGATTCTAATGGAAGAAGAGGTAGGTAGGATTTTATAACAATGAGAAGCGTGTAGAATGAATGTAACATACCCATATCCAAACTAAGGAACATTACATTCATAAACTCATTAAATTATTAAGATTTACTACTAATCAAATTCATGTATCTTACCAGTCGTAGATCACACACACATTTGACCATTTGAATAATGCTACAGTTCTAAATGCATATAATAACATATATTAAACATGAATACGACGGTTCAATAAAAAACAAACACACAACATTCATATAAATTATTTGAACAATGAAATTTAACTTAAGAACATAACATAAACACTTATATGTTAATGATTAACCAACTGGCTGCAAACGAAGGATGAACCTCCCAGCCATAGGCACTACTAATCATTTTCTCTCATCAACAAACCACCCCCAAGCTGAGGCTACGAGTCCAAAAGGAGATCCAGCCCACTAGCTATCCATTCTCCACATAGAGCAGCCCCAAACCCAAGTTCTAGTCTAACAGTAGTTCCAAACCTCCAACTCTTTCTTTTCCCCACAACCTACACTACCCAAGGAATGTACCCCCTTCAATACTCACAGTCCCTTGAGATGTACCATTTGTTTATGAGGGACACTAGTGCATTCCATTGGCCAGGAATCACTCAACTGGGAACTCTAGGAACTCCCAGTTGTTTCATGTTTTCTCACAAGCCTTCACAAGGCCATGAGATATTTCCTCAACAAGAAATCACACCATAGGTTTACAGCTTGATTTACTGGCACACAAGCCTCTATATCAACATAAAAACAAATCCAAACAATGGCTTACTTCAAGTATACCATGGTTGGTCCTCTTCCAAGCTCTATTCCCTTCTTTGCTACCCAAGATATGTCTGTAAAAATTGTCCCCATAATGCATACAAATTTCCTCTTCTTCCTTGCCTGCTTGACTCACACTCTTATCAAGGATGACTATAACTCAACCCATTCTCTCCAATAACTATGGAATGTAACCACTCACACCTACCCTCTTACATGATTTTAATGATTGGCCTCTCATACACTCAATCAACAAATAGAAGGTTATACACAAAGATAATAATTTCAAGAATGTGGGTTGGATTAATACCCATGAATAATCCCCCATTGGACCCCTCTCTCTTGTGGAATCATAGCCCCCCATCGTTATTCATATATTTTGTATCACAACTAGTGATTATTCCTTTTACTAATTAATTCAATGTTCATAATATGAAATTAGTCCCTCGACCACATTAAATCAATACAAGCTCTTTGCCCAAACATATCGGCTCACCAACCTAATTCACATTTATACAATTACATTATACTTCATGTGGATTAGAACCGGGGATGTTACATCCCCTCCCCCTTATTTTTTCACTTTCCTCAGTGCAAAACACCCTACATGTGATATTTCATTTTACAATTTCAGCTCCTCAACCAATAATCAACATATATGCTCTCTAGCCCAAAATCGCACAAGCATTCCAGCCTAAACAAATTATGTACACATTCTAGCCCCAATACCATAGATACATAGGCACATTCGTCCCCAAAAATCATAAATACAAATGAACCTTGGCCCGAAACATATACATAAGACACTAGTATTCTCCTACATCTATCCTGATTTTCCACCAGCTCTCTTCCTCTTGACCTGTCCAACCCAAGGAATTCACCATTCATTTATCAGGGATAATCCAAGGGATGTGCCATCCATTTATCAGGATTAACCCAAGGCATGTGTCATTCATTTATCAAGTTCAACCCAAGGAATGTGCCCCCTTCACTATCCTCAGTCCCTCGAGATACACCATTCATTTATCAAGGTCTCTCTAGCATATGTAACTAGGAATCTCATTGTTGGGAACTCAAGGGACTCACTGCTAGGAAGAATATCAATAAATTAACCAGCAACAACCTTGCTGCTGTAGTGCAACTCACACAAGAGTGCACTCTTCAGGACTAAAAACCTAGTTATTTGACAGTGAAACTCACACTAGAGTTCACTCTTCAGGTCTAACAACCTGGTTCTTCTACAACACAACTCACCCTAGAGTTCACTCTTTAGGCCTGACAACCTGGTTCTTTGAAAGTGCAACTCACACAGGAGTTCACTCTTTAGGCTTGATGATGCAGACCCCCTCCCTCTCCCAGGGTCTGCTCAACCTCCTAGTCTAGGATCGTTGACAATCAGGAGCTGGATCAGCTCTTTGGGCTCTGCTAAGCCCCCATTATCAAAAAAAGGTCCTTCACCTAAGGCACAGGTCCTACAAAAGACTTGTGATCTCTTTTACTAAGCCCCTTTCCTTTTACAAATTTGAAATCGACCTTAGCCCCTTTTCCTCCATCGGCAATAGCATGTGACCGAGGGTTGTGCCCAAGCACCAAGCCAAAAGGAGTTATTTCAGCACTTCGGCCTTCAGAAATCTATGAATTTATTACCCTTTTACTCCTTCAAAGGAATGAATTTGGCGAACTATCGAAAAACCATAAATGATAGGATCGACGGTTCACAAGCGCTGAGATCGACGACTCAAACTCCACTATTTCTGGCTTCAGTGATTTCTTAATCACGTCCAACGTGCATAACCCTTGCAAAGTTTCGATCACCGAAAAAGGATGATTCGACGGCTCTATGCCTCTTTCGCAACTCTTGGCTTTGACGATTTTCCCCCGATGCCTTTTCCACAAATCTCCCAGATCGTCGAAAAGGAAATTACACCAAGTATCAGATTGATGGTCCTCAAGCACCAATGGGTGGACATTCCAGATTCATCCTCTTCAGGATTTGGCGATTTCCTTTGATCATCTAAATGACACAACTTCTTCTATTTCCCGATGTCGAAACAGCAAACAAGTTCTCCTTCCTCCATGTGTCCCCTTCTTGATAAATGACTAAGATTCCTTCGGGACTTCGGTGTTTTTCTCCCTGTCTACATGACAATTCAAATTCACCGAAGTGCCACGTCCCCGAACTATGGAATCTTTCACAATGCATCCTCCTCCAATGGACGGATAGGATTGAATCCAACCCTCAGGCCTTCGGGGAGTCCTCAACAATGCTACACTCTATTTTTCTTCAGAGTGTTGGACCTCCGAACTTCCGTATTTGCTTCCACATGTCCTGCCTTAGATCAACGACCCACAACATTATAGGCCTCCAGGATTCAGAGGTTTCCATTACACCACACCCCAAATCTACCAGAGTGTCTATCCTCCAGAGTGTTGGATCTCCCACCGTGTGTCCCTCGCAATGGACAGCTGAGATATTCTCTGTTGTTCGGAGCTTCAATGACTCTCAGTCCCTACGCACTTCTCCTCTCTTTCCTCCAGAGTGCTAAGTCTCCAAACTTCACAATCTTCTGCCATGTGTCCACTGCTTTGGATGACCCAACTGAGCTCCGACCTTCGGGTCTCCAGGTATTCTCACTCCATGTGCCATGTTTCCTCTGGAGTACTGGATATGTTGACACCTATCCACCAAAATCAATGGTGGATATATAAGTCATTGTTCGAAGCTTCAAGAGCCTTGAAAAATCCTTCCACTACACTACCTTCCTCCCAGAGTACCGACCTTCCAGACTCTAGGATCTGATGACACGTGTCTTCCCTCTTTAATGGTGAGGATCTGCACCGGGACGTCGACAAATTCTCTCCCCAATTCTCCACTTTCACAATCCTCCAGAGTACAATGCCTCCAGACTAAAGGATCCGTTGGCACATGTCCCTTCTAATCAACGATCCAGATTTACTCCGCTCTCGGGACTTTGGGAATCCTATGCTTAAGTGATAAAGAAAGCCCCGGACCTCCGAAGTTTGAAGGAACCTTAGGGTTAAAACATGTGCTACTTACCTAGATCCGATGACTCATGATCCTCGTGTTAGAATATAGAAGATGGTGTGCTCATTTTACCATTGACGATACCCTCATCACCCAACCACAGGCCGAAGCCTCCCTCCAAGCACCTTAACCTTGACTGAGAATTCCTCCGGAAGAAAACCCTAGGCTAGATAGCCAAAAAAATATTAGCGCATCAATCCCCAAGGATAGCGCATCACAAAAGACTGATCAGATGTTCCAAACCCTAGCCAAGAGATATCCAAGACAATACTGAAACTAGCTGCTACTGCAGCTGCACCTGTAACCCTCCTCCACACCTATGCACCAAACTGCAACTGCAGTGCACACCAACTGGGAAACTGCAATTCTGAGATGTTGTCAAATGAGAACTGGCGCCCTGTATTTATAGTAATCCTGCCAGTTTGTTGGGGCCAACTTCTCCTTTCGGGTATATGTTTGTTCAGTATATTATTATTAATTCTGGCCGACTTCTTCCCTTGGAGGCTAATAGCCTAATATAAATTTTCTTCTTGAGTCGAAAAGGCTTCTAGGGTTATTAGCCAACTCATTAGGGTTTCTCTTGCTTTTCGGAGTCTTCTATTCTCGTCAGGTTGACACATGGGGGTAAATACCTCCCACAACTACCATAATATTAACACTCCCTCCTAACTAGAGAGGTATTTATAGGTAATGGACTTGAGCACAAAACATACCATTTACCTGGTAGCATCAATATAGTCATCTAGACTATTTCATGACTAGATCATGAGCATCACCATCACCATCAGCTGCATCATCTCTCGAAACCATACTTCATTTGAGTAGTTAGATATGATGATGGATAAGTCACTCTCACCATGGAGTGATACAAGAGGAGTAAAAGCTATGAACTATATTCCGTCTGGAAAACCTCTGTTCATCATTCATCTGAATGATCATCTCCAATAATCTACTGATAGTCTTCAAGGCAATTAGAACAAGGATAGAACACACCTGTGTCTATTCATTGTAGTACACAACTACAATCCAGTGGTTAACTACCACATCAAGTAACACACAAGTACTTGATCGACAACGTATAGTTGCGAACTGTGAAACATATTCACCACAGTAGTCCTCATCTACTGCCATATAGTCTTCATAACGAACATCTGAGAGCATCCTGCATAGAAACAATGTTATGATAAAAACTATATCATCTGGGCCAATATTTCACTCACGTCTGTGAGATCTGAAAGAATGTCTGTCACCACAGTAGTCTTCATCTACATAGAAACAATGTTATGATAAAAACTGAATCATCTGGGCCAATCTTTCACTCACGTCTGTGAGATCCGAAAGAGTGTCTGCCCTTAGTATAGAATATCAACAATAATCGTCTGGGCCAATCTTTCACTCACATCTGTGAGATCTGAAAGAATGTCTGCCCTCAATATAGAACATCAATAGTAATCACCTGGGCCAATTTTTCACTCACATCTGTGAGGTCTGAAAGAATGTATGCCCTCAATATAGAATATCAATAATGGGCTATCTGCCCCATTCTTCTCAACCAAGGAAGAAGGATTGTTTCTGATTTCTGAACCTGGACCATTTCCCACCCTGGGCCATTCTTCTGAAACTAAACAAAGTGTAACCTGGAGAGAATGAGTCTTCCCTCGAGAAATGTATGGACCATTCCTTACCCTGGGCCATTCCTCCGACACTAAACAAAGTGTAACCTGGAGGGAATGAGTCTGCCCTAAGGAATGACTGTCCTGGACTATTTCCCACCTTGGGCCATTCCTATGACACTAAACAAAGTGTAACCTGGAGAGAATGAGTCTGCCCTCGAGGAATACCTATCCCTGATTGCTGAGCCTGGACTACTCCCCACCCTGGGCCATTCCTCTGACACTAAACAAAGTGTAACCTGGAGAGAATGAGTCTTCCCTGGAGGAATAACTGTTTGGACCATTCCCCACCCTGGGTCATTCCTCTGACACTTAAACAAAGTGTAACCTGGAGAGAATGAGTCTGCCCTCGAGGAATGTCTATCCTGCATCAACCTCCAAAATGGACGATTCTTCGAAACTGTTCACAACTTTGAACTCCGAAAGAATGACTGCCCGGCAAGGCAGACTATTCTACTTAACTACTACACATAGTGACTGCCAAGAAGAATGACTGTCCTAGACCACTCCCCAGAATGGGAAGTCGTTGTCTATGATACATAAGCAATCAGTCTGCCTCCCATGTTAACTACAATGGGAAGTCACTGTCCGTCAGAAATCTCAATCCACTTTCTGAACAGGAAAGCATCTGTCCAATTTGGACTATTTCTCAATTACAAAGATAAATGCTCCCTCCTAACTGGAGAGTTATTTAAATCACAAAAATAAGTGTTTGCGTACCTTATTTTAGTTTGGAGAGTCTTCCCTTCCAGCTAAGAGAGTTATCTCCATGAGCTCTAGCTTGAGTATGCACGTTCTTTCATCTTGAATATAGGCTTTACCAAAATGTATGCTTATCTTCTCATCTGTGGAGATATGTATTGGAGAAATCATTTTCTCCCTTCTGGACTTTATCATGGATAATGTAATGCTTGTACTATAGTCTGGAACACTGTGAAGGCTTCATGTAGATATGAACAGTAGAGTATATCATAGCTGGAGAACTGAAACATATCCATGTGGTACTTCTTCTGTCATCATGCGATCTGATCTTCTGAGTAGTCATCTTGATGTTATAGGAAAGCTTCACCACGCTTCTGATGTGCACTGGAGGTTCTCCACCAAGTTGTCTTCTTCTTATCTGCATACAGGAGTATCTTTCTGGTATGCCTCAAAGTCTTGAGATTGCTCTGCATGCGCTCTTTACTCAATTTCTTCTGGAGAACATTCTTTGCATTCATCTGATGTAGAATTCTGACTCATGGATGTTGCGGATAATATAATGACTTATATAGAGATAAGCCTGGTGTACTGGAACAAGCAATCATCATAGTATTCTCCCTTCATCTGAGAGAACCTCTGGTTCTGGATCTTGTAATGCTTTCATTCATAAGTCTTCCGTACATTGTTCTTCATCACGACTTTCAGTTCTTCTGCTTGATTTCTTTTAGTGAGTTCATATCAGGCTGGTAATCTTGTGATAGAATGACTGGTTGTTCTGGTTCTTCTTTCTTTCTTAGAATCCTTATGTTTCTCTTCATGTTTTTCTTTTAATTTTGGGTCCATGGAGTTTCTTATAGATTCCATGCCCTAGAGATTCCACTTCTACCTTTCATCATAGGATCACGGATCTGGATGGACAACCAGGAATGCTTTAAGGCTTCTCTTTGAAGCGGTCTTCTTCTGCGGTTGAGATGAACACGTACTGTCTTTCATGACTTCTACCATGGATATATATATATTTCATCATCTTTAATGGATCATAGGACTATCTCCCTCCTAATCCTTGCTTCATGTAAGAGTGCATATAATCGACTCCCTTCGTCTGACTGAGTCCATGCTTTCGTCTCCGTCCTTATTGTCTTCTACAATAGAGTCCACGCTTCAATCTGCATCCTTATTGTCTTATGCAATATATAATTGGCTCTCTTGTCTAATAGAGTCCATGCTTCTGTCTTAGTTGTCGTCATAAGTCTTTCTTCATTTTCCTTTAGATTGTTGACTTCTTTCTGTCTTTACTTTTTCCAAGTCTCTTCAAGATTGATTTCTGATTTCGGTCTTATCTTGTAATGTCTTCCACATGATTTGTATTTCAT
>ML784298.1:1260961-1306703 GCA_009831015.1 Picea engelmannii | reverse complement strand
TGGGAGATGTAGGGTATCAAGTGGTCTTTTATGGAATCCACTATGATACTCATGGAATTGATGTCAACGTCTTTGAACTTCTCCATAGCTGCAACGTTCTGCGGTTCCTTCTCTTCTCCTTCTTTAAACTCTGGCTTCATGATCTTTCCTTTCATAATATCTAGCACTTTATTCTTAGCAAGGATGAGATCAATCCTTTTCTTCCATGCTCTGAAGTTAGAGGCTCCATCTATCTTGTTCTCAGACTTCATAGAGTTCATCATGGCTTGCTTGACTTGGTCAAACCCTAGATTTGACCAGAAATCCAAACTTCACGTCTTGGCATTTTGAGAGTACCAGGAGATGCGTTGGGCTAGGGTGCATAGATCTATCCGTAGATTAGGTCAATATCGTCACTTAAGGTGCCTCAACAAGAGGTTTATGGTTTCTACAACTGCTTCTGCTAGTAACCCTAGTTGCAGTGCTTCTGGAAACTGCTCCTGCTAGTAACCCTAGCGACAGTTCCTCAACGAGCTCAATATCTAGTGGCTATGTTTCCTTCCAGTGTTTTAGGCTGACTGAAGGGGTGTGGGCCCATAACCTGTTAGAATATAGAATATGGTGTGCTCGTTTTACCATTGATGATACCCTCGTCACCCAACCACAGGCCGAAGCCTCCCTCCGAGCAACTTAACCTTGACTGAGAATTCTTCTAGAAGAAAACCCTAGGCTAGATAGCCAAACAAAGATTAGTGCATCAATCCCCAAGGATAGCGCATCACAAAAGACTGATTAGATGTTCCAAACCCTAGCCAAGAGATATCCAAGCCAATACTGAAACTAGTTGTTGTTGCAGCTGCACCTGCAACCCTCCTCCAAACCTGCGCACCAGACTGCAACTGCAGTGCACACCAACTGGGAAACTGCAATTCTGAGATGTTGTCAAATGAGAACTGGCGCCCTGTATTTATAGTAATCCTGCCAGTTTGCTGGGGCCGACTTCTCCTTCTGGGTATGTGTCTGTTCAGTATATTATTATTAATTCTGGCTGATTTCTTCTCTTGGAGGCTAAAAGCCTAATATAAATTTTCTTCTTGAGCCGACAAGGCTTCTAGGGTTATTAGCCAACTCATTAGGGTTTCTCTTTCTTTCTGGAGTCTTCTATTCTCATCAGGTTCACACATGGGGGTAAATACCTCCCACAGCTACCATAATATTAACACCTCACACCCATATCTAATGTCTGGAATATGTTCTCCTCTTGCGCACTCCTCCTTCATTCTGAACTCTGATCTAACGGTCCAAATCTACTCTCCCACGAAGATCGATGACTGTTGTAGCTTCTCCCTTTGCGAACACTACGCCTTTCTCCCAACAAAAGGATTCTTTGAAAATTTTCAAAGGCCTCAACCCTTTGAATCTTTCTCTGTGAGCACTACTATTTGGCCTCTTCTTGCGTTCTTCAAAATGATTCCCCTCCTAAACTTTGGACTTTGAAATAAGTTTGTTTTGTGCTTATCTTGTGCTATTTCCACACTCAGAGACTTGGACTGTCTCTTCCTTCTGCACTCCTTGCAAAGCTCTGTGAACAACTGTATTATCCCTCCTGGTATTTGAACTCATTTGGATCTCTAAGGGTCTCATCTCTTTTCTCCCTTAACAAATCCTTTTGCACTCCTGGCAGCGAAGACACTCTTCCTCCTGATCTTTTGTGGGATTGAATCCATTCTAACTTTGGCGCACTCATTGCGCTCTCCCCTTGAATTTTACTAACATTTAATAAAGTGTTTACCCTATGCACTCTTTGCACTCTGAGTTTCTAAAACTCATACTTAAGACTTTTTCCAAAATTCTTGTTGTGCACTTCTTGTGCTCCTTGTGCAAACTTGCATTGCTCCTTCTGATCTTTTCATTCTGGTGTTCCATCTTAGCAACCTTTTCACAGAAATTTAAACAAAGTTCTCGTGCACTCCTTGCACATGCTCAATGCACTCCTTGCAGATCCATCAGAGTATTCAATAACTCTGGTAAATCTTCTTCAGAGTGTTCAACAACTCTGATGTGCACTCCTTGCACAATTTTCCCTTCTGAGCTTAATGAATGAGTCTGGTGTTCCTTCCTAGAATGCTCTTCTTTGAACTTGAGACAGAGTCCAAAACACATTCCTTGCATTGGCTTCACATATTTTCCAATACTCTGGTGTGCACTCCTTGCACAAGCCTAAGAGCCCAGAACTACTCAAAATATCACCAAGATAGAGAAGTCCATCTAAGCCTGCAAATGTAACCTAATTGCACATATACAACATATAAGAATGAACCATAGAAAAACATTCATAAAACAACCATTCATTATACATAAAAACATAGACACCTCATATGCGGAAAAAACTGCTTTGTATTAATTATGAATGTATCTATACAAATATTTACAAAGGCTGGACTGCAATAGAGTCTTTAACACTTTCTCTCCTCTCTTGAGGTCTCTCTACAACTCTCTCTACTCTTCATGCTAATGAATTTTGATATAAGAAATTTTTACAAAAGAGGGGCTCCTCGAGCCTTCCCTCCAGCTACCTACTCGCATTGAATTACATTGAATTTCCATCTAGTCTGAATCAGATCTAGATCCCACCTACTATCAGCCATTAAAGGAGACTCTATCTATTACAATAACTCATCCTATACAAAGACAATGGCTCAGTTTTCCTTGAACCTTCAAACTTTAATTACATTTAATTGCATAAAAAAAAAAAAATTGGGTTCAAAATGAGAGGATTGGCACCTCTCTTCCCTTGGAATTTGTTCCTCCGTGTGTGCTCATGTGCTAGCTTTCTCGCACTGATGAGGTGGATCAATGCTCCTGCATCACCCGACAACCTAGTTCTTTGATAGTGCAAATCACACTAGATTTCACTCTTCAGGCCTGAAAACCTGGTTCTTCGAAAATGCAAGTCACCTTCTAGGCTTAGGCATCCCTTTCATTGTTATACAGTTACTCAAGCTATCCTTCATATTCCAAGGTGTTCTCACACAGACAAATTCCAATTGCAATTGCATAGGCCTCAAAAGGCTAATAAAAGTAATCCTACATATCTGAAAGAGGCATAAACTATAACAAAAACTTAATAGATCATGCACCAGGAGTGTCATTGCTCTCTTCACCATGAGTGTGTCAGTTCCAAGTTGGAGAAAGGGTGAAGGGTTGATGAAAAAATGGACAAATGTTGGAAGCTACTCCACATGACAGTGCCCCAAATAGAAGATCCATTCGATGGTTTAAGCATTCCTGACGAAAAAATTGATCATCCATGTCTCTGTGGATGTCCATTATCAGACTGAGATGATCCTCTATAAGATTGGGAAATGTAGAAGTTGGGGCCTCCTCCCGTGTGTTGATGATTGAAAACGTCAACGTAATTTCACCGCAAATTATTCCTAAAGCCTATTATTATATAAGACTAAATAATATTAGTAGGTGGGACCCCCTTGAACTGGAAGATCAGATCTGTTCATTTTCGATGTTTTGATAATGTGCTACAAAGGTTACACGGTTGATGAGATATTGTTTTCGTTGGTATGAGACGAGCTTTGAGATGTTTTTCCTTCATGTTACTGCAACCTTCTATTCATTTATGGTATTTATTCTTCTCGCACCTGCACAACAAAAATGTTAGAGAATTTATATGAAAGACAATTAGAGGAAGGAAAAATACTATAACACATGCGGGAAGGAAACCTAGTTCTCTAAAATCACACGTGAATGATTTGAAAGAAATGAAAAACAAATACATGGGAAGATTCTAAATATAGCCTAACTATACTACATGCATACAAATACTTGTTGATTGTGTTTAAACCATAGCTAACAAGGAATGGATAACATGATTTATATGTATATGGTTGAAACGTTGGTGGTGCACTTGGCAAGTGGTATTGTAAATGGTCATGCAATGGGTAATGGAATTATGTAGCCAATATACATATGGTACATTTGATATTTGGAATGTCGATGGCACATTTGACAAGTTAATGGTGCTATTGTTTATGCAATGGCTGAATTATATGGGATTCAAATTATGTTATGGTGTAAGTCATGCTATGGGCTTTTAATATGGTGATAGTCTTGATACATGTTGATTAATAGTGTTAATGGAGAATTGTTGGCATTTACTGTTTGAGTTAATGAGGTATGGGTGGAGGCAACATGCATTTACTGCACATCACCTTTACCCTTCCCATTGGCCACCACCCTATTCGGACTATTGTTTGATCTTGTTGTTGTGTTCATGCTCCAAAATTTTAGCAGGGTGAAACCGCTCGACCACCTGTCGTCTTAAGGATTTCAATTAACAGGTATGTCCTTTTTTTTGGCCATTCTTGATTTCACTCTGGTTATGAAATGATTACTAGCTTAGATGTATGGGTTTTTGTTTTTCCTGAGTGTTGCAACTGTGTGAAATTTTGGTTCTTGAATGGAAAATGGATGGTTCTTCCTGCAATATTTTGAGTTTGTAGAAGTTATCAGTCTTTCTGGTGATAGGTCTTTGTTAATATTGGCTTAGTTGGAGTTCTTTTTGTTGTTGGGTTGCTTGGCCAACTATCCCAACCCATGCGCATCACTTGTCCACTCTCTGGTTTTTTATATGGGTTTAACGCCATAAAGCATTCTTCATCATTGTGTTTTAGTCATTTGAGAAATGGTCGATTTCCTCACCAAAAGATATGAAATGGATCTCCTGTTCTTACTTGGCCTCGTCATTACCTCAGTGTTGGGATTGTTTTAAGAACCACAAGGGTTACACCCTGTGCACAATAAGCTTTGCTATTGATTGGGTTGGAGCCTCACTCCTCTGTGGTAGCCCTCCTGTCTTGGACTTGACATATATCCATGAATAATGCATGGTCCCCTCTGTGTATGCAGTATTGTTATCGGGGTTTGTCACCATTAAAGGAAGTTGGTTGTATATTTCCTATGTTAGTCACAGTGTGAAACGTTAACTCTACAAGTCCGAGGGTGGCATGGAGAACCAACCTGGCCTATAGGGTTTACCACTTGTGTGTTGAATGGTTGTATATCGTCGATCATTTTGAGTACAAACCCGTACAGTTGGTTATGTGACAGTTGTGTTGGTATATCATTTAGTTATTGCCTCTATGATTACATCGATAAACCTTACATTGCCAATGGCACTTCTAAATTTCAAAGTCACCCACCTTATGTCAAATAACTCAGTAGTGTTGATGGAAGGGTCTTTGCCTCGATTCGATTGAATGCTTGGGTATGCATAGCCACCACAACTTGTTCAGTTGATTGATTTCCTACCACAGTGGTGGATTGTTGGTTGTTATAAAGTCACTATTATTTGCGCTTATGATGTTTTGGATGATGGTTGGCATTGGCTACAAGTGCTTGGTGTTTTTCACACATGTCACGTTCTATGAATGGTGTTTTGCAAAGTGAATTATTGGGCGGGGTAACTGTGGTCTTCTTTGGGGACAAATGATTATTGGACTGGATATATCTACTGCATATTTTCATTTGTTGGTTGAATAAGCCTGAGTATGCACAACCTGGTCAACCACAAGTGACTAAATCAATAGCTCAGCACGATATGCTGAGTTATATTGCGATCGTATATTTTCTATGTGATTATTGGAAATGTTACATTGTGGGATTTTGTCAGTTGCGCACTGTGTGTAGTGTGAATGACTTGTTTTCATACTCAGTGATACCCACTGAGTTTTAAGTGCGCTATTTGTTGCAATTGGCCACTATTAATGAAAATTGTGTTGGGTAGGTGGCTCAACTTTTAAGTCACATTGGATTGTTTATTTACAAGGGCATAATTACATTGTCTAGGCAAATTACTCCTGCATAGATGGTGTCTAAATGGTGGTTGTTAGTTGTATGATTAATTATCATCCTAGGTGTGATAGTTTGGTCTTAATTATTGTGGCTACTGCATATATATGTGAATGAATATCATTGCATTTTTTATGGGCTCTATTGCAGTAATAACGAATTCATTATTATTTTGAAAACATGACTTTGAGTAGAGTTGTCGATTGAAGAAATACATGGTAGTAGTTATGTGATTGGAAATGGGTACTATTGTTAATTGTTATGGAATGAAGATTGTGTAGATGAAGAGAATAGAGCCTCTTAAAAATTGTATGGAAAACTTATTGTTTTGTAATGGCACTGTGTTGGATTTTGATTAATGAACAGTAAACTAGTGAACAATACAGGAATTGTTATTTAGTCAAATGATTGTTGATTGGATGGTGCATCTAGTCGTACTGCAGAATATTTTATGGATCACTTGATTAATTTCATGAACAGTAATCATTTTATTCATCTTCCATGATCTCACTTTCCACTAATTACAAACCCTTCACATATCCCATATCCTTCTTCACCCCTGTTCTGAAATTGATTACAACCAAGGGAAATTCTGTGTTGAGATGGATGAAAGTGGCAGTGTTTTGGGTGGATTGCAGTGATTTTTTATTGGCTTGTTTTACAGTTGATTGTTGTTGTCATTGAGCAGTGACCATTTCTTCTACCCTTTCATTATATCATTTTTTTCACTAATTACAAACCCCTCATGTATCCCCGAACCCCTTTTCACCCCCCTGCTCTTTCATTAACATTAAAACAGTTTGTATGGATTGGATTGCATGAGCCTGATACATTTTGAGCCAAATCTATTTCGTATTTTTAAGAGTTGTCATGCATGGTTATTTAAAAGAATATTTTCTAATCAATTACACATGCAGGATGAGTTTTTTTAGTTGGGGAAGCCATGGCCGAGGAAACAAAGGTAGAGGTAACTGGAACCGAGGCCCAAGAAGGCCCAGGTTCTCCATACATTTTGATGTTGATTTAGAAGAGCTTGGCCAATTGTTTCAAGCTGGATTCTTTAAATGGATTGGGTAGGGAATAGTCCAACCTAGGCCTGAAAGGCCTCCTTTCCAAGCCCCACAAGCCCCCAGTATCCTTGTATCTCCTCATGTCTCCTTACAACCTGAGGTCCCTGAAAATGATGGATGGCAGGATATTTTCCACCCGACAGTCTCCCAACATCGTGGCTGACCCAACTTGACTTTGCCTACTCCTCCACCTTTGAACCCCATTGTGCAAGCTATCCCTAACCACTCGCCAGTGAAATCCTCCCATGCCAATAAGAGATTGAAGACTCAAGCCCACCATGCATTTGATAAAGGAAAATCCATTGCTACCCCTTCTTCACCCTCCGTCGATTCTGACAAATTTGTGTCTTCGCGGATACATTTGAGGGACGATTGTTCCCACATGATCAGTGAGATAAAGCCTAAAGGCTCTGCCCAGCCTAAGGCAAATTCAAGAAAATCAAAAGGTGGCAACAGCAACCAAGGAAGGGTTGCATCACAGATTGGGAAATATGGCTTTTGAATTTTATGTTATCTATTGTCTTATGACAGTTGACTTCATGGATTTTGGGACACCATGTTTTATTTTGGATATATGAGTAATATTTTGAAATATTTTCAAATTTCATGAGATAAAATTGCCAAAAGTAAATATGTTAAGAGGAGGCACAAGGAGGTGTGTTTTCTTAACTAATGGTTATGTTATAATTGTTATGATTATTATGAACTAAAGGGAGTCACAAGGGGTCCCACCTACTAGTTATTATTTATTTATGACCCTATTATGATTATTACTTCCCCCCCCTAACTAAAGTTAGTTGAGTCTTTAGTTAGCTTAAATAATGAGTTGGTTCAACTACTTCAACCAATTCTAATTTGTTAAAAGAAAAGAAAATGGAGGAACAAGAGGAGGATAGAAGCATAAGCATGCTAAGGTTTTCTCTTTGAGTTTATGTTGAGATAGTTCAGTTTTCATTCATTCATATATTCATCACAACCTAATTCTCTTTTGTGATAGCAGGGTCTTATTGTAGACAACAATATTCAGGGCTGAATCAAATAATTTAGACACTTGTTTTTCAGAGGTGTTGATCTATCTTTGATAGTCTGTGTAGACTTGTTTGTTTATGAATTAATTTTCATGACTGATAAAGGCTATTGTGCAGAGTCGAGTGGGTAGAAATTTGTGGCAAGCTGATCCAGCTTTTAGAGTTCATTTTTGGTTTTTTGTCAGAGGTCCTTTTGTATGTTTCATCGAGGATGTCTAAGTTTGACTTTGGTCCAAGATTTCTATATGAGATTTTGTAAAGAAAATGACTCTTTGGTGAATTGGAATGAAATAAATGATTGATTTATGTCTCAACTATCTTGATTATCATCTTGGTGTCTTTTCTTCTGTTCTTACATTTATTTCAGCAACTATTATGTTAAAAAAATTACATAAAAAATGAATTTCCTGCAAGTTTTTTGTTGATAAAAGAGTAGCCTAAGCACTCGTAATTAATACTTGTGAGTTAGGACATTCTTTTTTTTGGCTATAAACTTAGGGTGATATTCTCGTTTACTTTGCTTTAGCCATGTAAAGTATGAAAATGCTTGAGTAAGATCAATCCATATATTTTCCTCAACATTTATTTTGGCGACCATACTAGGGAGATCTTCGATATCTCTCTGGTTAAATTTTTATACTTGATTTTTCATCGATACATATTTATTTTCTGAATTTGATTCTTTGATTATTTTTGCTATTAATGACTGTCCCTGTTGCAAGGCAGCATAATATTGATCCCAATCTTCAAGACCAGACCAACATTGCTTTGAACTTGTTTAACACCATTCTAGACACTGCCAATACCCATGTTGAACTTAACCATTCTTGGGCAGCAATTGAGCTAGATATTAGTGCTCAAGAACGATTGGAGGCTAGACATAGACAGCCTAGAAATCAACAGTAACCTTTTGTTTCTTTAGTTTTTTCCTTTATTTCATGTCCTTTGATTCTCGTGCTTCTAGAAGAAGAAGAGGATTGCCACCCGAAATCAATCCTATTGTTGAAATAGGAAGGACAAACGTTGTGTTATCTGTCCAACAAAGTTATCTAAGGAGAACTTTATCTGATTCATCCAACTCGTCTTTCTTTCACTCATCTATCATCCACAAGATGGCATCTAGTGGTGGCTCTGGTGGCATTGGAAGTGCTCCATCTTCCTAATCTTCATCGTCATCAGTGATTGGTAACTTATACAACCACCATATCCCTGTCCAATCTACTACAAACCCCACCAAAGTCATAAAAAAGTATGGACTTTTTCAGTTTGAAGAAGATGCCACAACTACACCGTGGCATGTGTCCTCTCCTCTTAACCTAGCACCTCCTACTCGTCCACTTCCAAAGTTTAAGGAGCACCTGCCTAAGTTTTCGGGGAATAACACTGTGAGTACCAATGAACACCTAGTGGCATTTTCTAATGTTTGTAATAGCATAGGGGCCAACGACAATGACACCTGCATGCACTTGTTTGTCAATTCCTTGGAAGGGAAGGCTGCATCAGATTTCTTTGACCTTCCTCCTAAGATCCTATCTACTTGGGAGGATTTAATCTATTGGTTTCGATCCACTTACGGACAATCCAAAAGCCCAGCTGAGAATTTAAGGGAATACAATAATGTTACCTACAAAGAGGGTGAGACTATCAAGTCTTTCAATTTGAGTTTCACCAAATTGTACAATCAAATTCCCGAGCTAATCCGCCCCCAAAACCAAGCCGCATTCATGGATTATTACAAGCATTGCCTTCTCCTTACCATCATAGGCTTGAGGAAAAGGCCATTGATAATCTTGGCTCCACCCTGCATACTTGCAAGTTGCTCCGATTATGAAGAACAGATCGAACGAACTGGTTTACCACAAGGAGAAATAGTTAGAAGGAAAGATATGCCCGCTCTCTTATAGCTAGTACAAGACATGAAAAATCATATGATATCATTTGAGCGGAAGGGTACTGTCTCCCCTCTCACCCCTGGAGTTTCATATTCTTCTACCTCTCCTTTTAGAAGTCCGGTTGAAAATAATTTTCAGCCCAAAGCTATCCTGCCTAGGAGTTGGTGTAACTTTTGCGAGGAACACCATGAAGAAACCACGTGTGAGGTAAATAAGAGCACCATAGACAAGAACTTTGGTAAAATACCAGAAGCTACTATCGTTGTCCTAGATTTTGTCGAACCAGAAGATGTCATGGTCATCAATACTAGGAATAAGGCCTACACCCCAAAAGGCAAATCTGACCCTCCTTGCAGTTCTTCTAGCTCGAGCTCATCCTGAACCTCTGCTATGCCCAAGGTCCCCAAAGTTCCTGAGAATCAAAGAATCATTCCCTTTCCCCCCTCTTCCAAATACAATATCCTGAATTAGTTGGCCAACATCAAAGCAGATGCAACCCTCCTAGACATGGTTGTCGTCCCTGAACAACAGATGCATATGAAACAATTCATGGAAGGAAAAGCTTATGTTGTAGCCAATATTTCCAAAGAGGTAGACAAAGAGGATTATTCTATAAATAAAGTAGGTGTACACAACTTTAGATACCCTGTAAAAAAAAAACCTTTTTATATTTCTATAAAAATCATGAATAAGATTGCCCATTGTTGCCTCATTGATGGTGGTTCGGGCTCAAGTGTCATGTCAAATATTATTATGAAAGATTTAGGCTTGTCTTGTACAAACGAAAACACCAGAAGCATGCTCTCCTATAATAGTCTACAACAAACAACCATAGCCGAGATTAAAGATGTAACCTTGGTTTTATGCGCTCACCCTGAGATAAGGACAACCCTCAACATTCAGGTGATTGATATGCCTGTGAGAAATTATTCAATTATCTTAGGGAGAGATTGGCAAGCCCTAAAAGGTGGATACCTCTCACTCAATGGGACACATTTTTCTGTTCCTCGAAATGGTAAGAATATCATAGTCCGTAGAGAGGGAAGAATTTCACCCTACATAGAGAGTGTTCCGCAATCTAGCATAAACTATATCGAAGAAGACCTAGGAGTGTATTCCATCTTCGTTGAGGAAGATAACATTCCTTTGGAACAAATCGATTTAGATAATGATATATGGCATATGCACTTTGATGGTTCATGCTCCATTGAAGGTAATGGGGTTGGCATTATCTTGGTTTCTCCTACAGGAAAAATTCATAATCTGTCATACAGATTGGAGTTTGCTTGTTCAAACAATGTCGCTGAATTTGAAGCCTTGTTGTTAGGCATTGAGAACGCCCTTAATATTGGTTGTGGTCACCTTTTAGTTTTCGGAAATTTTGAGCTTGTTGTGAACCTGGTACGTAAGACTTCCTCTCCTAGCGACAAGCAAATGGAATGATATTCCCAAACTATTTGGACTCTTGTCTTGAACCTTCTATATTTTAACATCACTCATGTTAAGAAGGATTTGAATTCAATAGATGATTGGTTAGTTGTCTTTCTAGCCTCTCCTACTCAACAACTCTTGCCTTGCTGGCCTGATTGTGCTTTTCAATCTCTAGATCATTCATATATTCTTGACCATGTAGGATCTTGGAAGGCCCTCCATGGAAATGAGAGCATTTGTGCTATCATCCAAGATGAACCTCTTAAGCCTGAGGAAATTATAACCACAAAAAATAATAGGATTCCTAATGGTTTGACCCCTCTCAAGAGTTCATTTTCGTTGAGTGTTGGAGGCAACAAAGAAAAACAGAAGGAAGAGGAGTTACAACTGGAGGTGGTTGAAGCCATCTCCATGAAAATTATGACACCTGGATCTTCATTGAACGTTAAAATAAATGTCCAGGGTTCTAATAAAAAAGAGATGAGGTTTGTTGAGTTACTTGGTGGATTTCAAAAGGTTTTTTCTTGGCTTAACATGGATCTTCGTGGTTTTGATCCAAGTCTTGTTCAGAATACTATGAAACCAGCTAGGCAAAACGAAGACTTGTCAACTTTGCACTAAAAGCAACCTTTCAAAAGGAGATGAGATATTTCTTAAGGAATGAAATGTTTTCTTTAGCCCTCCCTAGATGAGTTTCAAATTGGGAACCTGCTTCAAAGAACACTGGTAATATTAGAACCTGTGTTAGTCTTCAAAATTTCAGACAAGAAGTTATGAAAAATCCACTACTTCCTCTCATTATGAAAATGTTTCAGCAACAAGTTGTAGAGTCACAGTTGGAGCCCTTACTTGATAGTTTGTTTGGTTGCAGTAAAATCAAGGTAGAAGGGGCAAATATTCACAAAACCACTTTCATTACTAATTGCGATACTATGACTTACAATTGCCTGCCTTCTGGTTTATTTGATACATGTATCACCTTAAAAGGGCCTATACACTCAACTTTCGATGAATGGCTTAGTCTCCATGCTTATCTTGATGATTTAATCGTATGTGCCAAAAGGTTGATAGTTACGTTGGAATTTCAAGTGTTGGGTTATTTCCAGATTACTTTTGTCTTGGACACTAACTCAGAAATTTTAAGGGAATTACATAGACAATGGTTTTCTCATAGCACTAATAGTCCTCGCTTGAAGTATTACGAGGGACCAGCGTGAAAGGTTTTTTTTCCTTGCTGATTGGATTCTTTTGTATACTAGTAGCTTAGCTCTGCTTTCAACTTTTGTGCTTCTTTTCTTCTTTACAACACTTTGATTTCCGCTTTCTGAGTTGAGTTTTTATTTTCTTGCTACGTTTTATTTCTGTCCTTTACCGCTGTTGTTTAATTTTTGCATTATTACTTCTGTTGCATTTTTTGTCTTTATCATCTCTTAAGCATTTGGTCAAGAAAGAATGTTAGATCAACTCTGACACAGTGACACTCCTACGAAGCATTGTTAGTCAATAACAATCAAGCTTACATAGCTGATATGATTTATCCTCTGAAGGGCCCTTGAATTTGTTACATTTTTCATTGTTGTCTTATAAAGAATTGGCTGCCTCGCTTCTTCTTTCCTTTTCTCCATCCATTGAGATATTAAGAGCAAGTCTATAAGTCTTCCTCCTTAAGGGATAAATGATTATGCATACAGTGGTTAAACCCCTCATGCTTAACACTTTCCATGAATTATTCCCAAATTCCCGGTCATCTCTCCATTAAATCCACTCACTTCCCCCTATTGCATAATCATTCAAGTGATCTCTTCTTGAGATTACTGTCCTTAGTCTGTGAAACCATGAGTTCTGAGTTCTAAATCTGTTACAAACAAATTTTCCTGTGGAGTCGCCAGTTTGTTGACGATTGAAAACGTCAACGTAATTTCGCCGCAAAGTATTGCTAAAGCCTATTATTATATAAGACTAAATAATACTAGTAGGTGGGACCCCCTTGAACTGGAAGATCAGATCTGTTCATTTTCAATGTTTTGATGATGTGCTACAAAGGTTACATGGTTGATGAGATATTGTTTTCATTGGTATGAGCTGAGCTTTGAGATGTTGTTCCTTCATGTTACTGCAACCTACTATTCATTTATGGTATTTATTTTTCTCGCACCTGCACAACAAACATGTTAGCGAATTTATATGAAAGACAATTAGAGGAAGGCAAAATACTGTAACACATGTGGGAAGGGAACCTAGTTCTGCAAAATCACACGTGAATGATTTGAAAGAAATGAAAAACAACTACAAGGGAAGATTCTAAAGCTAGCCTAACTATACTACATGCATACAAATACTTGTTGATTGTTTTTAAACCATAGCTAACAAGGAATGGCTATGAAGTTGTGTTGAATCACATGATTTATATGTATATGGTTGAAATGTTGGTGGCACACTTGGCAAGTGGTATTGTAAATGGTCATGTAATGGGTAATGGAATTATGTATCCAATATACATATGGTACATTTGATAGTTTGAATGTCGATGTCACATTTGACAAGTTAATGGTGCTATTGGTTATGCAATGGATGAATTATATGGGATTCAAATTATGTTATGGTGTAAGTCATGTTATGGGGTTTTAATATGGTGATAGTCTCGATACATGTTGATTAATAGTGTTAATGGAGAATTGTTGGCATTTACTGTTTGATTTAATGAGGTATGGGTGGAGATGATGTGCATTTACTGCACGTCACCTTTATCCTTCCCATTGGCCACCACCCTAGTTAGACTATTGTTTGATCTTGCTGTTGTGTTCATGCTCCAAAATTTTAGCAGGGTGAAACCGCTCGGCCACCTGCTGTCTTAAGGATTTCGATTAACATGTATGTCCTTTATTTTGGCCATTATTGACTTCACTCTAGTTATGAAATGATTACTGGCTCAGATGTATGGGTTTCTGTTTTTCCTGAGTGTTGCAACTGTGTGAAATTTTGGTTCTTGAATGGAAAATGGATGGTTCTTCCTGCAATATTTTGAGTTTGTAGAAGTTATTAGTCTTCTTGGTGATAACTCTATGTTATTGCTGGCTTAGTTGGAGTTCTTTTTGTTGTTGGGTTGCTTGGCCGACTGTCCCCATGCATGCGCATCAGTTGTCCAGTCTCTGTTTTTTTATATGGGTTTAACAACTGAAAGCATTCTTCATCACTACATTTTGTTCATTTGAGAAATGGTCGATTTCCTCACCAAAATCCACAAAATGGCTCTCGTGTTCTTACTCAGCCTCATCATGACCTCAGTGTTGGGGTTGTTTTAAGAACCACAAGGGTTACACCCTGTGCGTGCTAAGCTTTGCTATCGATCGGGTTGGAGCCCCACTCCTCTGTGGTAGCCCTCCTGTCTCGGACTTGACATATATCCGCGAATAATGCATGGTCCCCTCTATCTATGCACTACTAGTATCGGGTTTTGTCACTGTTAAAGGAAGTTGGCTCTAGCTTTCCTGTGTTAGTCACAGTGCGAACCGTTAACTCTACACGTTCAAGGGTGACATGGAGCACCAACCTGGCCTGTAGGGTTTACCACTTGTGTGTTGGATGGTTGTATATCACCGATTATTTTGAGTACAGACATGTCTAGTTGGTTATGTGACAGTCATGTTGGTATAACATTTAGTCATGTTGGTTTATGATCACACGCCTGATGTCAAATAACTCAGTAGTGTTGATGGAAGGGCCTCTGGCTCAATTCGATTGAATGCATGGGTATGCATAACCACCACAACTTGTTTGGTTGATTGATTTCCTACCACAATGGTAGATTTTTGGTTGTTATACAGTCACTAGTATTTGTGCTTATGATGGTTTGGATGATGGTTGGCAATGGTTACAAGTCCTTGGTGTTGTTCACACATGTCGCGTTCTGTGAATGGTGTTTTGCAAAGTGAATTATTGGGCGGGGTAACTGTGGTCTTCTTTGGGGACAAATGATTACTGGACTGGATATATCTACTACATATTTTCGTTTGTTGGTTGAATAGGCCTGAGTATGCACAACATGGTCAACCACGAGTGACTAAATCAATAGCTCAGCACGATATACTGAGTTATATAATGATCGTATATTTGTTGTGTGATTATTGGAAATGTTACACTGTGGGATTTTGTCAGTTGCAGACTATGTGTAGTGTGGATGACTTGTTTTCATACTCAATGATACCCACTGAGTTTTAAGCATGTTATTTATTTCAATTGGCCACTGTTGATGAAAATTGTGTTGGTTAGGTGGCTCATCTTTTAAGTCACATTGGATTGTTTGTTTACAAGGGAAGAATTACATTGTCTAGGCAAATTACTCCTGCATAGATGGTGTCTAAATGGTGGTTGTTAGCTGTATGATTAATTATCATCTCAAGCATGACAGTTTGGTCTTAATTATTGTGGCTACTACATATATATGTGAACAAATATCATCGCATTTTTGATGGGCTCTATTGTAGTAATAATGACTTCATTGTTATTTTGAAAACATGACTTTGAGTAGAGTTGTGGATTGAAGAATACATGGCAATAGTTATGTGATTGGAAATGGGTACCGTTGTTAATTGTTATGGAATGCAGATTGTGTAGATGAAGGGAACAGAGCCTCTTACAAATTGTATGGAAAACTTATTGTTTTGTAATGGCACTGTGTTGGATTTTGATTAATGAACAGTAAACTAGTTAAAAGTACATGAATTTTTATTTAGTCAAATGATTGTTGATTGGATGGTGCATCTAGTCGTACTATAGAATATTTTATGGATCGCTTGATTAATTTCATGAACAATAATCATTTTATTCCCCTTCCATGATCTCACTTTCTGCTAATTACAAACCCTTCACATATCCCATATCCTTCTTCACCCCTTGTTCTGAAATTCATTACAACCAAGGGAAATTCTGTGTTGAGATAGATGAAAGTGGCAGTGTTTTGGTTGGATTGCAGTGATGTTTTATTGGCTTGTTTTATAGTTGATTTTTGTTGTCATTGAACAGTGACCATTTCTTCTCCCCTTTCATTATATCATTTTTTTTGCTAATTACAAACCCCTCATGTATCCCTGAACCCATTTTCGCCCCCCTGCTCGTTGATTGACATTAAAACAATTTGTATGGATTGGATTGCATGAGCTTGATGCATTCTGAGCCAAATCTATTTCTTATTTTTAAGAGTTGTCATGCATGGTTATTTAAAAGACTATTTGCTAATCGATTAAACATGCAGGATGATTTTTTTTAGTCGGGGACGCCATGGCCGAGGAAACAGGGGTAGAGGCAATTGGAATTGAGGCCCAAGAAGGCCCAGGTTCTCCATACATTTTGATGTTGATTCATAAGAGCTTGGCCAATTGTTTCACGCCAGACTCTTTAACTGGATTGTGCAAGGAATAGTCCAACCTAGGCCTGAAAGGCCTCCTTTCCAAGCACCGAAAGCCCCCGATATCCTTGTACCTCCTCATGTCTCCTTACAACATGAGGTCCTTGAAAATGATGGATGGCAGGAGATTGTCTACCCGACAGTCTCCCAACATCATGGCTGACACAACTTGACTTTGCCTACTCCTCCACCTTTGAACCCCATTGTCGAAGCTGCCCCTAACCACTCACTATTGCAATCCTCCCATGCCAGCAAGAGATTGAATACTGAAGCCCACCATGCATTTGATAAAGGAAAAGCCATTTCTGCCCCTTCTTCACCCTCTGTCGATTCTGACAAATCCGTGTCTTTACAGATGCATTTGAGGGATAATTGTTCCCACGTGATCAATGAGATAAAGCCTAAAGGCTCTGCCCAACCTAAGGAAAATTCAGGAAAATCAAGAGGTGACAACAACAACCAAGGAAGCATTGCATCATAGACTGGGAAATGTGGATTTTGGATTTTATGTTATCTATTGTTTTATGACAATTGACTTCGTGGATTTTTGGACAACATGTTTTATTTTGGATATATGAGTATTATTTTGAAATATTTTCAAATTTCATGAGCTAAAATTGCCAAAAGTAAATATCTTGAGAGGAGGCACAAGGAGGTGTGTTTGCTTAACTAATGGTTATGTTATAATTGTTATGATTGTTATGAACTAAAGGGAGTCACAAGGGGTCCTACCTACTAGTTATTATTTATTTATGACCCTATTATGATTATTATTCCCCCCCCCCCTAACTAAATTTAGTTGAGTCTTTAGTTAGCTTAACTAATAAGTTGGTTCAACTACTTCAACCAATTCTAATTTGTTAAAAGCAAAGAAAAGGGAGGAACAAGAGGAGGATAGAAGCAGAAGCATGCTAAGGTTTTCTCTTTGAGTTTATGTTGATATAGTTCAGTTTTCATTCATTCATATATTCATCATAGCCTAATTATCTTTTGTGATAGTAGGGTCTTATTGTAGACAACAATATTCAAGGCTGAATCAAATAATTCAGACACTTGTTTTTCAGAGGTGTTGATCTATCTTTGATAGTCTATGTAGACTTGTTTGTTTATGAATTAATTTTCATCACTGATAAAGGCTATTGTGCAGAGTTGAGTGGGCAACAATATGTGGCAAGATGATATAGCTTTTAGAGTTCAGTTTTGGTTTTCTGTCAGAAGTCCTTTTGTATGTTTCATCGAGGACATCTAAGTTTGACTTTGGTCCAAGATTTCTGTATGAGATTTTGTAAAGAAAATGACTCTTTGGTGAATTGGAATGAAATAAAGGATTGCTTTATGTCTCAACTATCTTGATTATCATCTTGGTGTCTTTTCTTATGTTCTTACATTTATTTCAACAACTGTTATGTTCAAAAAATTACATAAAAAATGAATTTCCAACAATTTTTTTGTTGATAAAAGACTAGCTTAAGCACTCGTAATTAATACTTGTGAGTTAGGACATTATTTTTGTAGGCTATAAACTTAGGGTGATATTCCCATCTACTTTGCTTTAGCCAAGTAAAGTCTGAAAATGCTTGAGTAAGATCAATCCATATATTTTCCTCAACACCGTGGAGGAATGATATCTTGAAGCAAAATGAGCTGAGGTATCTCCTCAATTATGGGAAAGCCCCAATGGCCTTCCAGTGGGTTGGTCGAGTAGTCTGGGTATGGTGCCTCTACATGCACAATGGAGTGGTCTGACGACCTTCTTGGCAAAAACATAGTTGTGGACAAGCCCTCTGCATTCTCAAGAAGTAGAGCCGGCGCATCCTCCTTAATGAGCGGACAACCCCAATTTTCTGCTTCCATGCTGGTATCCAAGCCTGACGTCTCATCGAAATGAATATTCGGGGGAGGAGACTGGTGTGACCTAGAGGCACGGATACCAAGATTTCTTATGCGGCCTGCAAGGTAATGGAGATAGTCTAGACCTCTATGAGGTCAACCTCGCTCATGAGGCATGAGACCAAAGATGAGAGCACTGGGATACACATATAGAAAAAGAAGTCACAGCTGAGCGTGCCTGTAATTCCACAGAGGAGAATCCAAACACACCAACAAATCTTGAAAGAGAAACATGATGAGAATTCCAGAGAGGTTAATGGAAATAGTCATGCTCTGGCACATTAAGGGCATAGTTACAACTGAAGCGACATCATCCTCTGTGGGATGCTTCCAAATTAACCTCGATGGCATCCTGAACGAGTGAACCTAAACTCGCATGGGGTGAGAACTTCTATCACCAATGCCCTACATTGAATGCATTCTCGTGAAGTGAAGCTAGGAGGAGAGATGACAAGCATGGGATATCGTTTTGTGCATGGCTAAGCATGTGGCACCCCATCCTGAGAGTTGCGTTCTAAGTCTTCCAAGGCTAGGCATTGTTGGTAAATGGGTGAGACGGGAAAAGAATTGGAATCGAAGAGGATGTCAACACCCGATAGGCCAACCCCTTCATTAGAAAGTTTTTCTGCCACCTTGTTCGCCTCTCTTCTAACATGAGAAGGGATAAGGATGAGATCAGGATGGAGAAGGGACTTGAAGAGTTCGAGGGAGCTAAGAAGGTGCCAGCTAGGAGAAAGTTTGGTCGGGTCAGATCCATGGATAATTCTAGTGACAAGAGAAATAATGATTTGAGAATCCCCCTCTATGATGAGCTTCTTTAGGCCTAAGAGCGAAGCTAGCTGAATACCACGAATTAGGCCCATAATTCTGCTGAGTTGTTTGTATCAAAGTCCAAGTTTCCAGCCAAAATGTGACTGATAATGCCATCATTGTTTCTTATCACTACCCCAAATCCTGTAGGTCTTGAGTTTCCCTTAGAAGCTCCATCAAAATTCAACTTAAAAAAACCTGAAGGGGGGCATTGCCAATTGTTGGGGATTTGTAAGGCCATTGTTTGATTTCTGTAGTTGGAAGGAGAAGAAGACAGAGAAATGTTTAGGTGCCACTTGGAAAGGATGATGTTCTCAATGGGATTGCAGTTCAGGTCCTCAACACTCCAATGTTTTGATCTCACGGTCTATTGAATGTTGCTAAAAAGTTTGGACCAAACAGAGTTTGATGAGGTAAACTTAGAATGGAAGATTCACCTATTACGCTCCTTCCATATTTTCCAGACCCCAAAACCTGGAATCAACTGCCAAATCCTGTTGATAATGGGAGTTTTGTAGGAACTCTTTCTCCAATGTTCTATAGATTGGATAATGTTGGTTGTTGAACGATTCATTTTCCTCATAATGATTGCCACCTTGTCCCAGAGTTCCAAGCTAAAAGAACATTGACTAATTAGGTGCTCCATTGATTCCTCCTGTTGTATAAAGAGAGGACAAGAGAGGACAAGCCGAGGGCCCTATAAAAGCTTTTTTCCTTAATTTGTCCCAGGTGAGGATACAGTTTTGTGCCATAAGCCAAAGAAAGGTTGAGACTTTCGGCCAAAGGTTCGATTTCCAAATAATGTACTAGATTGGATCTTTGGGATATAGTTGAAATTGTGCTTTGATATGATAGGCCTCTTTAATGGTGAAGGTGTCATTCGTAGAATGTCCCCAATGCAGAATGTCTCATCCTTCATGCAAGTGAATCTTCCTTAGGGATGTGAGTTCCTTCCATGGTTCCAGATTGTAGTCAACAAGAAGGTTAAGATCCCTCAGCGAGGTTTTCTAGACCTTCCATTGGGATTTTGGAGGGTTTTTTTTCCAAATATCGACCACCTTAATCATGTTGTTATTTCACATATGGATTTGGATCTGATGAAGGATTTCTAGGGACTAAAGCGGCGAGAATGGTTGCCAAGAGTCTAACTAGAAATAGGCATATTTTCCATCTCTTAGTTCCCAGAAAGTGTGTCCCTAGATGAGGGGGTGGTTTCTCCAAGCTGCATCTCAAATACTAGACCCCTGTACTTGATCTGTCATTCTCATGAGATGAGTCTCATCAATTCTGGAGCGTATTTCTATTTCCAAAAATGTGCCTAGATATCTTGTGGGTACTTCAGCCACCGCCACCAGATTTTGGCACCCATCACTTCATTGAGCACACCAAGATCCCTGAGTCCCAAACCACCATTGAGTTTGGATCTAGAAAGTTTTTCCCAGCTGACCAAGGCCCACTTGCTGTCATATTCAGTCCCTACTAGAGAAATTTTCTTTGAATATTTCTAATGGTTTTGAGAACTGATTTGGGGGCCGCTAAGGCCAAGAAGAGATAGGTTGGGATAGCTTATATGACAAATTTTACTAAAACCAACCAGCCCACCAGATTGAGAGATCAGAAAGTCCAGGTATTCAATCGTCGGGATAAAGATTCTAAGAGATAGGACCAAGAGATATTTCTAGCCGTTGAGTCAGAGAGTAGGATGCCAAGGTAACTGGATGGAAGGGAGCTTTGAGGGATGCCTAATAATAAGAAAATATGATTCTGAATGGCAAGAGGGGTGTTAAAGAAATAAATCTATGATTTCTCCAGATTGACAGAGGTACTTGAGGCTTCACTGAAATCATACATGATGAGTTTTATTTTTTGTGCCTCTCTTGTCATGGGTGTACCCATTAGCATAGTGTCATCTACAAACTGATTGTGTGAAGTAGTCGACTGAAGACCATGGAGGGGGAGACCTTGTAGGGAACCGCTTGCAATGGAGGCTTTGATGTAGCGGCTAAGCCCTTCAGCCATGATGACACAAAGGAAGGGGGAAAGAGGGTCTCCTTGACGAATACCTCGAGAAGGGGAAAAGGTTTTAGAGGGAACACCATTTACGAGGATTGAGAAAAAATAAGTGAAGTGAGATTTAGTACCCAATTTACCCAATCATTGCAAAATCCAAAAGTAGAGTGAATTGAACGAATATATTTCCATCTCAAGTGATCAAATGCCTTTGAAAGATCTAGTTTTATAAGCATACCTAGAGTCCTAGAGGACTTAAGAGAGTGAATCACCTCATAAGCCAGAATGATGCTGTCCAAAATCTATCTTCCCTCCACATATCTTGACTGCTCCTTAGAAATTATGAAGGGAAAAATTGGCTCGAGTCTTAGTGCAATGATTTTGTTAAGACTTTATAGATCACATTGCATAAAGCGATGGGCCAAAATTGTTTTGGGTGAGTCACCCACTCTTCCTTGGGAATAAGCTCGAGGAAGGTAGCATTGAGGGCGGTCAGGACCTTGCCGGATCAACAAGATTCCTCCACCTGTTGCCAAACTTCCTCTCAAACAATTGGCCAACAATGATGAAATAAATTTGTGGTAAAACCATTAGGCCTTGGAGCTTTTCCCATTGGCATTTTCTTCATCGCTTGATCTACCTCTTCCACGGAGATAGGCAGCATGAGTGGTTCATTTTGTTCTGCAAAGATAAGAATAGGTATATGTTGTGCAATGATTGATCTCGGATGGGTTCAAAGAGAAGGTTGGAATAATAGTTTACTAGCTTGTCCTCCATTGCTTCATGCTCCATGAGTATTTGACCTTGGTCATTCTCCAATTTTGTGATGTGGTTTATGTGTCGCCTATGTATCATGGAATCTGTGGAAAAACTAGTTTGTGTTTTTCCCCCCTTCCTTTAGCCATTGCACTCTTGATTTATGGCTCCAAAAGATTTCCTCTTGATGTTGTATTTCCTCCAATTGTTTTTTAAGAAGATCCTCCTCCACTGGTAGGGTATCCGTAGATTCGTGATGAAAGAATTCATTTTGAATCTCCACCAATTGTTGCTCAATTGCTTTCTGAACCTGTAATATGTTCCCAAACACATTTTTGTTCTAATCTCTCAAAGATTGCTTGAATTTTTTAAGTCATTGTTGAAATCTATACATGAGGGTTCCACGAGTTACCTCCGCTTCCATCCACCATTTCATGGATAACTCTGGGAAATTTGGATGGGTGAGCCAAAAATTTTCAAACCAAAAAGGATTGTTTTTAGGTGTACTGGTGGTCTCAATCCAAAGTTGGACAGATCAATGATATGATCCCGATCTAGGGAATGCTTTCCTCAAGCAAAATATCTTCCAACATGAGCGATTCTGACATCTTGAACTGATCTAGTCGGCAAGCAACCTGATGAGTGCCAGATCACCTGTTGGACCACGTGAAGACTCCATTTTGTGCTTCAATATCTGTTATGAGATTCTGAAAGTTGTCACTGTCTTTAATTCCCCCTCTTTTTTCTTCCAAGAAGATGATGATAATGAAGTCCCCTCCAAGGATCCATCTCTGTTGACCAACCAAGCACCCGAGAGCCTTGATATTCTGCATGAAATTATCTTTTTTTGGGGGGGGATTGAGGACCATAGGCATTGGTGATGATGTCTTCCTTACTGGACCCCATGACTTGATATTTCGTTGTAAGTGTCTAGGTTGTGGAATAAAAACCATCCAGGGTGATTGTAGTTGGGTTCCATAGGATAGTGATGCCCCCCGCCGCACCATTAGAATCAGTGAATATACATTCGTTGTGTCTCCAACACCTTGCAAATATTTCTTCTACAATAGTGCCCACACATTTTGTTTCCTGAAGAAAAAGTATGTTTGGTTGCTTTGCCATTATGCAATTATCAAGAACTCTCTGCTTTGTTTTCCCATTGAGGCCTCTTACATTCCACGAAATAATCTTCATGAGGAATAAGGAGGAGGTGGAGAAATAAATCTCTCTATGAGATTTTGGCTCTGTCCTAAGCTGATCACGAAATTACCTACCTCACGAATGAGTTGTTGTGCAGATTTGCACCCCCTTCTTTTTGGTTCTTTATGTATTTTACGATAGTCCTTTCCAGGGTCAGAATGAATCCCTAAAGAACCTTCGTATCGGGATGTTGCGCCCATTGTGGATTCTATGTAGACTTTATGGACTTTGTATAACTGCTCAGGGGGAAGGGATTGTAGCTCCTTTTTGTTGTAAGCCTCCTCAATCAGATCTAGATCAGTACCCGCTAGATCCTTCTCATTGAAAGTCATGTCCAGAGCTTCCCCTTTTTCTGGTGATAGGTCCATAGCCATCTGAGCATGAGAACAAGGTGGAATTATTGGTTCCAGGACTGGATCCGACACTTGTTTTTCATTTTCCCTTGTCGTTTCCTCTGGTTGATTGGATGTGCAGGTTTTCCACCTCCTGAGTATCTAGTGATTTACTGAGAATGCCAAAAGAGTTATTGGTAGAAGGTTTTTACCTTGCCCTGGCCCCGACTCTCGAGTGTTAGGTCTTTTGCGTCCTTGTACCTGGGTGAAGCCCTCCTTGACACGTGTCCGGACTACAAACAAGGTATATATACAGAAGGCCGCACTACAACCTGAGCCGTTGATTTCATTTTAATTTATTCACTGCCGTTGATTTTCAATCCAGGCGACACCGGGGACCCTCATCAATCCGGCACGCGGGTTTTTTTGTCGATTGGTAGCCACGCGGCTTCTCCCACTTGTTCGTCTGGTTACTTTACAGGTGCCAGAACCCCACGCCCTGATTTGTTTTTTAAGTGCTGGGACCATGAGTCCTCTTTAAAAAAATCGTTGAGTGACATTGAAGGCTTAAGATCGGCACAGAGCCCTGTATGATGTCCATTTCCTCATTTTAAAACATTATTATTACGTAAGTTTGCACCGTCCATTTCCTCTATTCCAGCAACTTGGCTGCCATTTTATCTCAATTTTCTACTCTGCTTTCACGCCATTCTCAGAAAATGGAAACGCCCGCTGGACACAACGGTCCAACTTCGACCTCACTGTGCGTATCAACATCAACTGTACATGGAATTGCACGCTTTCACATTATAAAATAGTTGCAATGATCCATGCCATCAGTGTGTTTATATTAATAAGCATTGCTTCACCTTCTAAGAATATGTACGATAACATCAGCTTTTACTAGCTTCAAACTTCAGATGTTATCATAACCAAATTCTGAACGTATATAACAAGAAAGTGAGTGTACCTGAAAACTTATGGAGCTATTTTTTTTTAAAGTAAAAAACTATATTAATATTTACAGTGTACAGTCTAGTATTCAGCAAATTCTTAAGCTTGGGAGACCATGACAGTCTCTCAGGTTCCAAAAGCAAAAAAACATACCCCAGTGGGGAAACCAGACATAATGTATTTGTTTCTAACTTGCCCATAAATAGTTAAGAATAAACTGTAATATATAGTTAAGAGTCTAAAGTGGCCAAGCTATGTCTCTAGACTAGAAAAAACATAATATCTGTAAACTATAAAACATTCTAAAAAGTCTTAGAAACCTAGGTTCCATTTTTGGAGGGTCACCTATAGCTGAGGAAACTCCAGGACCTGTGTCAGCAGCAGGAACGCCAACATTTGGACCAGCGGACGGAGTGCGAGGACCGAGACCGATGCCAGCAGTAGGTGGTTGAAAAACGCCTCCATGTTTGCGTGCCAGCCATGTTATAACTTTTAAAAGATACTCGTTCTGAAGCTCCAGGATCTCCATTCTGCCCTTAAGTTGACGAAAGTCCTCTTCTTTGGGCAGCGTGTCGAGTGCAACCATTGTTTTGACATGTCAATAGAGTTCGAGGGTATAACTTTTAAAAGATACTCGTTCTAAAGCTGATCTCCATTCTGCCCTTAAGTTGATGAAAGTCCTTTTTTTTTGGGTAGCGTGTCGAGTGCAACCATTGTTTTGACATGTCAATAGAGTTTGAGGGTATGAAAAAAATTGGAGTTTTTGGTCTTGGAACAACTCCTTACTTGGAAATCAACTTCTGCATCCTCTGAATTTTCGGGCTAGGGGGACCTCAACTTCCAGGGTCGACATGGCCACTTTTTCATTCTCAGGCACATGGTTTTCATAATGCTTTGCAGCTGCCGATGCTGCCTTTGCTACATGAGATGGCCCAACCCTAGACAAACTAGCGCTTGAAGAGCCGGGTTTATGACTGCGAGGTGCCATTGAAGGGGAGAACAGGACAAAGGGAGTGACAGACCAACAGACATAGGGCATGCAAACCAGTAGGAAGGTATTCGACAAAGCCAAGTAGCATATGTGAGAGATGCAAATGAAAGCGAGGAGCACCTTTAAATTCTTGATGAACTTACCAATTCTTCTATCATTCTCACGACGAACCATGATGATCAGTTTCATGGGGAGAAGCTCCCCAATTCCCATTCGATTGGTTATTCTTGTCCTTGGAATCAAATCTTGCAACAGTTCATTCATCAACATAAGAGCGTGAAACCTGTGGAGACATTGAGTATTCCTTCTCTCCCGCATGCGAACAATTTGGAACCTCTTGTCTGTCCTTAACACATTCAACCTCACAATAGATTGAGTACTATCACTTCTGGAAGTTGTGGAGACCGGTCAAGGAAGTTGTGGAGACCGGTCGAGGTGGGAGCTCTGGAGTAGAGGTGGAGGTGACATCTCAAGGTGCCCCCATGGCTCTAGGTTAAGCGGCCCTCATTGGAATTGAACCTTTCTCATTGGTGAAAAACTCATTGCTTTCCACCATTGGATCCAACCTCTTTCGGCCTTATGGAGCTAATTTTGATGATTCTTTCATGATAGATATTATGTATTATTTTTCTTGGAGAGGAATTAGTGTTTAATGATACAATCTTAACATTTTAATATGCAACTCCATCATTTTGTATAGATAAAAATTGGTTATTTGAAATAATTTGTTGATGGTCATGAGTAGACTTCCACTCCTCCTAGATGTTTTTGGGTCTTGTTCCATTAACTTGTTTCTTTACGTCCGAAGATGATGAGCTCTTAGTTAATAAAAAATAGTTTAAGGTTATACTCTAAGGTCAAAAGACAGTTCCAGCCTAAATAATATCTGAAGATGAGTGTTTAGTAGTGTCATTGTTATGGCTACAATAGTAGGGAAATGTTCCTTCAAGTAGAGTTTAGAATTAGTCCATACATAAAACCAATTATATTGATAGGTTAGAAAATTGTTTGGAAGATGTTGGTTGTGTCAACCCCACTCACGGTATAGTCATCATCTTTCTTCTTTATGCAAATGATATTGTTCTTATGACGAGGAGTCTGTATGACCTCAGTAAGAAACTAGGAATCCTCAAGGACTTTTGATCTAATACAAGTATGATTGTAAACACTGACAAAATGAAGGTTAGGATAATTAAATCTAAAAACATCACCTACAATACTTTTGTATATGACAACAATATCTTGGAAGAAGTTCCTCCCTTCAAATATCTCAGAATTGATATTCATTATAAGCTCAATTGGTACTATACTGTTGAGAAAAGAATAAATGGAGGGTGGAAAGCTTATTATGAGCCTGAAACAATTATAAATTAGTGGACCTTTGGCTATGGTATAAGAAGAAATTCGTCTTTGAACTGTCGTCACTCTTGTTATCTTATATGGATGTGAATTCTGTGGATGTAGTATCTCTAGAGAATCTTGGAGAAATATAGAGTAGATCCAAAAGAATTTATAACTTATAATCTCAAAATTAAAATCAACACACCCTATCCTATATCCTCCTCATAGATGCGAGCCTTCCCCCATTGAGAGCATGGCCATGATAAGGTACTTAAATTTTAATGTACAAGAATAAAATAAACATCGTGGACAACAAGAGGCTCCCCAAAATTGCTTCAAATTCCAGCCAAAACTGCCAGTGGTTCAAGTGGGGGTGGCATAAAGATGCCAAGGCTTGGCTAAATCACTAGGGAATACATGAAGCTGACATTCTACATAACGCTGATAATATTAAAAATATTATTACATCTAAATTTAAGGAGAACCTATGGTGCAATAAAGCATTCGAGGGTAAAAGAAAATTAAGATACCACAAGGAGGTGGTCAACCCTAATCTAGAAGATTTGCTAAAATAAGAACAACCTCTCACGAGATGCATGGTGAAACTGTGCATTGGGAAATTCCCAAAACATAGCGGGACGAAAGAATTTTTCATCTATGCAACACTAAGAAGGTTGAATATGAAAAACACTTTCTCTTAGAGTTCCTTGCATATACCCAAATCAGATCACAATTTCAAAAAAAATTGGCACAATACTAATTTTCCTAACCTTCCAAGCCATAAAAAATATGGCGATCATGGAACACTTCTCTTAATGTCTTTCAAACATAGAAATAAAATTATAAAGAAATCCAAATAATATCTTACCTTTCTTAAGATGTAATTTATAATCCAAGTAATATCTTACCTTTCTTAAGATGTGATATACCAATTATGGTCTTACTGAACGTTAATCATCGTCGTCGTCGTTATCACCATCATATATTAAAATACAATGATGTAAACATTGAAGTGATAAGTCATATTGTTAAAGAAAAAAAATATTATTACAACAAAAATACACATTCTTTTATAATATATATTTTACAAGATGACTATTAAAATAATAAACATTTATTAATATAAGATTATACATTAAAATATGAATATTTATATATTAAGGTTATAAGTCATATCTTTTGATAAAAGAACAAAAAGGGACTCATCATTATTACAACATATAAATGCACATTATAACTTAGGACTATTATATTTATATTACAACTCCTCCATATTAAAATTTGAAAGTATAGGCATATAACATTTTTCAAATAGAACAATCAATATTCATGTAACTATTAAAATGGTTGGTCTCGGTAGTATGTGCATAGTTGCTCTCGAAAGTATGGGCATATAACATATTTCTAATAGAAGAATCGATATTCTTGTAACTTTTGTACATTCGATAAGGTTGAAAAAATATTATTTCATCCTTAGTGAATTGTTTTTAGAGCTCTTCATTGAGAAGATTTTTTATTCAATATTATTTGTTTATGCCTTTAAGTTGTATTGATTTTCATATGCTATGTAAGTAAAGAATTGATTTTAATTGGGTAAATGTAGAGGTTGGTACATTGATTTTTGTGTGCGACAATTTTTGTGATTTGGGTGATGATACATATTTTAGTAAGTTGATACTTTTTAATATTCAATTTTATATTTTTAGGATTTACTTGTATTATTACATTGATATTTGATTTTTTTATTCATTGGTAGGTTAACATTATTTTTCTAAGATACAATTTCATCAATGATGGCAATTTGGTCTTTATTGTAATTGAATTTATAGATGTTTCTTTGTTGTTGAATTGCTTTTTGATTTGAATTCATGCATGTTTTTTGTTTAATAAAACGTCATTAGTGATAACATTAGGTTTTTTCATTTTAATTGAGTTGTAAGGGTTTCCTTATCCATGGTTTGGATTTTAACCTTGTAACATCCCCACTATAATCCTCGGTTTAATTAATGCATAATGCAGATATGAGAGTGGCTATGGCCAAGCGATGTAATATGAAAAATGTATTTTATGAATTTTAATAAATATAATGTAATGCTAGTTGTTGGGGAATATGGACATAGATGGGGGCCGAGTTATCCACAAGAAAAGAGAGTGTCTGAGAGAGGTCCAAGGGGGAAATCAATTATGGGTATTAAGTCAACCCATTTTCCTGAATTTGATTATCATTGGGGATAACTATTTTCTGTTTGAGTGTATGAGAGCACAATCATCAAACTCATGCAAGAGGGTGGGAGTGAGAGTCACATCCCATAGTTAATGGAAGCATGTGGCTGAAGTACAATCAACATTGGGTAGAGTGAGCAGTCAACTATCTTTGGAAAATGGAGGAAATTTGTATGGGCATTTATAGGCGATTTTAACACATTCAGTTTTGCATGAACAACAAAAGGGAGAGAAAAAAAAAAGAGCGCTAGAGATAGAGAAAGAAGGATGGGCGAATTTTAGAGCATGTTGGAGCGTTTGGAGCACTTTGTAGCTAAAGATTGAAGATCCTGGTTGTCAGGTCCGAAGAGTAAACACTTGTGTGAGTTTCACTATAACAACAAATGTTTTTTTGTTGTTGCTAGTAGTTTTCCTGGAAATGAGTTCCATTGAGTTCCCAGTAGAGAGATTCCTAGTTACCCATTTTAGAGAGACCCTGATAAATGAATGAGACGCTCGATGGACTGAGATAAGTGAAAGGGTACATTCCTTGGGTTGGGTAGGTCAAGAGGAAGAGAGCTGGAGACAATTTGGGATAGCTGTAGAATAATACTAGTGGGTTATGGGATATCTGAGTTGTTAGGGGACAATGAGAGACAACCTTTTCTTATGGATTCCTAACCCCAACTCAGGGGTGACTTGCTGTTGAGATTTGGAAAAACAAGTATATGGTTGGGTGGAATGTCCTTCCCAAGCAACTGGCTGCACAACTATTTTAAAAAGATAATTGTTTATCTGTTTTCCTATGTTAATTTATGAGTTAATTTGTTGTGCATTTCACTCTATGAATGAGAATGAATTATATGCTATTGTTGTGAAATTATTAGTTGCATTTACGTTTTTGACTAGTATGGACAATTGCATGAGCTTGATTTTAATGTTGTTTGTAATTCAATGTTTAAATGTATTTGTTAATCACTTTTGGTAGTAACGATAATGGAATTCAGTCGTAGCGCTTTAATCGTCCTGTGCTTTGAGAAATAGTTGTCGTGCACAGTACAAAGCCATTGCATGCATGGTTTATCTTAGTGAGGAGGAAACATCCATGTTAACTAGTATGATGTAACTGCATTTAAATAATTGGTATATGAAATGGTTGAATTTGTGTATAATTTGTAGTCGGTAAGCTACATGAATTTAGTTAGCCGCAAAATTTTGAATTTATTTGTATTTTCTGCAAGTAATGTTCCTCGGTTAAGCTAGGGATCTTACAAATTGGTATAAGAGTTTTTTGGTTCAACATCAAACTTGTATGGGCCTGAAATTAGCATGAAGTGGGTAAATTCATCATCTCTATGTTTTAGTTGTGCCGAATTTGGGGAAAATGGTAAAAGTTGAGTGAAATTCCCAAATTTCTAAGCAAATTCAAGTCGAAATTGCACCCAGAATGGTTTCTAGGGAGGGGTCATTTCGACTTATAAACAACTGAATTTGTATTATACAGATAAGTCAGGAATTTTCACAATGGTCGCGAGCTAGAAAATAGGAAAATCAACTAAGTGAAGAAAGGACTTGCGTGTGCTAAATATTGGTGTTGCGTAGTGCAAAATTGGTGGTGTACAAAATATTGGTGCGCGATATAAAAAGTTAATGCACTAAATATTGGTGCACAATATAAAAGTTGTGTGCATTGAATATTGGTGCGCGGTATAAAACTTTGTGTGCACTAAATATTGGTGTGATATAAAAAGTTGTGTGCACTGAATATTGGTGTGTGATATATAAGTTGTGCGCACTGAATATTGGTGTGCAAGGTGTGCGCTAAATATTGGCATTGCGTATTGTGGTTATGATGCATGCTAAATATTGGTTCATATTACATTATTTATGCACATGGGTTTCAAAAAGGAATAAGAGAAGAAAGGTGTCCACATAGGAAAAATTGTCCTATAGTCTAAAAAAAAAAGAAAAAAAGTTTGGAGCCAAAATCGTATTTTGTCCATAACAAGAGAATACTAACTTATAAGAAGATAATATTTTATGGTTTTTTTCCACAATGTCGAGGGCTACAAAAATGTCAGAGAGGGTCACTGACCAATTATGCTCTAATTTTTCAGAAAATGCAAATTACATGTTTATGAAGATCAGGGTCAAGCTCAGTGGCAGGAGCACCATTACTATTGAAACTCGTAAAAAGTGTTAGAAAATCATACATAAAAATACCATGTTAATGTATTTGAAAAATTCTAAGGATTTTGGATAGGAAGTGCCAAAATAAGGAAAAATCCACTATTTCGGGCCACTTTTTGGGGATTTTTGAGATTTTTAGAGGAAAAGGGCCCCAAGATGGAAAATATAGAAAATTTTATTTACTCGACATTTTTTATACTCATCAAGTGATACAAATTTGGTTCAATGAAGTTTTTCCAGAAGTGCATTGTTTGGGAGATAGCCAGTTTGGCTAAAAAATGCAAGTTCATAAAAAGGGGTGAAACAAGACAAAGTTGTCATTTCCAGATTGTTGCAGTTTTTTACTGGAGCATTAGATATGAGATTTCTTATGAATTCCCTATCACCATTATCATCTATGTCTCGTGCAAATTTTTCTCTGGTTCCTGATAGATTTACTTCTACAAGTGACATAAGTTGGTGTCTGGGATTAATTGCACCAGAATGAAAAGTCTGCAAAAGGGGTAAATTAAGAATATTCAGATGACTATAAATTTCTGCTCAAATTTAAGAATTGAGCAAGAAAGAAGTCCTTGGAAATATCTTGGAGAGGAGGATCCATATATCAACCCATAAAACTGGTTTGGGTAGTTTAAGTTACAACCAACACAAAAGAAGATGATTGGTGGCATTAATAAGCAAACAAATTTATGCATTCTTTTCCAGAACTATGTGTATATATTTTGTCTAAAAGAAAATTGTTTGCATGAACATTATCTTGCAAAATTTAGAGGTATAGGAAGGAATTTTGGTTCTTGTATGAGAATCAAAACCTTGAAAGATGCCCAGGGGTCCTATAGTCATGAAGAGGAATTCAGAGGGCTACATGTCAGCATGAAAAATGATGAGATAGAGTCTAATGGAAGAACATGTAGGTAGGATTTTATAACTATGAGAAAAATGTAGAATGAATGTAACATACCCAATGCCCAATTGAGCAACATTATGTTCAAAAACTCATTAAATTATTAAGATTTACTGCTAATCGAAATAATGTAGCTTACCAGTCGCAGATCACACACATATTTGACCATTTGACTGATACTACAATTCTAAATGCATCTAACAACGTATATTAAACATGAATACAACTGTTCAAGCAAAAACACACACACACACACCATTTCATAGAAATTATTTGAACAACGAAATTTAACATAAGAACATAATATAAACACTTATTTGTTAATGATTAACCAACTGGATGCAAATGAAGGATAAACCTCCCGGCCATAGGAACTGCTGATCATTTTCTCTTATCAGCTAGCCATTCTCGAGATGAAGCTATGAGTCCACAAGGAGATTTGTCCCACTAGCTATCGATTCTCCACACATAGCAGCCCCAAACCCAGGTTCTAGTCTCACATCAGTTCCAAAACTCCATCTCTCTCTCTTTTCCCCACAACCTGCACTACCCAAGGAATGTACCCCATTCACTGCTCACAACCCCTCAAGATATACCATTCATTTATTAGGGCCACTAGTGCATTTGGTTGGCCAGGAATCACTCAGCATAGAACTCTAAGAACTCTCAGTTGTTTCATGTTTTCTCACAACAACCTTCACAAGGCTCTGAGATATTTTCTCAATAGGAAATCACACCACATGCTTACAACCCGATTTACTGACACACAAGCCTCTATCTCAGCATAAAAACACAGCCAAACAATGGATCCCTTAAAGTATACCATGGTTGGTCCTCTTCCTAGCCCTCTGCCCTTCTTTTCTACCCAAAATCTGTTTGTAAAAACTATCCCCCATTCTGCATACGGATTTCCTCTTCTTCCTTGCTTGCTTGACTCACACTCTTCTCAAGAATGATTGTACCTCATACCATTCTCTCCAATAACTATGCGATGTGACCACTCACATCCACACTCTTACATGAGTTTAATGATTGGCCTCTCATACACTCAATCGACAAATAGAAGGTTACACAAATATAATAACTTCATGAATGTGGGTTGGATTAATACCCATTAATAATTCCCCCTTGGACCCCTCTCTCTTATGGAATCATATCCCCCCATCATTCTTCATCTCTTTCGTATCGTAGCTAGTGATTATTCCTTTTATTAATTTATTCAATGTTCATAATATGAAATTAGGTCCCCGATCACATTAAATCAATACATGCTCTTCGCCCAAACATATTGTCTCACCAGCCTAATTCACATTTATACAATTACATTATAATTAATGGGTATTAGGACTAGGGATGTTATATCCCCTCCCCCTTATTTTTTCACTCTCTTGAGTGAAAAACACCTCACATGTGTAATTTCATTTTACAATTCCGGATCCCCAGCCAATAATCAACATATAGGCTCTTTGGCACGAAATCACACATGAATTACAACCTAAAACAATTACATAGACACTATGGCCCCAATACCATAGATACATAGGCACATCCGGCCCCAAAAATCACAAATACAAAGGAATTCTAGCCCGAAACATATACATAAGCCACTTTCATTCTCCTACATCTATCCCGATTTACACCAACTTACTTCCTCTTGACCTGTCCAACCCAAGGAATGCACCATTCATTTATTAGGGATAATTCGAGGGATGTTCCATCCTCTTATCGGGATTAACCCAAGGAATGTGCCATTCATTTATCAAGGTCGACCCAAGGAATGTGCCCCCTTCACTATCCTCAGTCTCTTGGGTTGTACCATTCGTTTATCAAGGTCTCTCTCACATAGGTAACTAGGAATATCATTGTTAGGAACTCAAGGGACTCAATGCTAGGAAGAATATCTTAAAATAACCAACAAAAACCTTGCTACTACAATGCAACTCACACAAGAGTACACTCTTCAGACATGACAACCTGGTTCTTTGACAGTGAAACTCTCACTAGAGTTCACTCATCAGGCCCGACAACTTAGTTCTTCGACAATGCAACTCACACTAGAGTTCACTTTTCAGGCCTAACAACCTAGTTCTTCGATAGTGCAACTGATACATAAGTTCACTCTTCAGGCCTGACAACTTGGTTCTTCGACAATGCAACTCACAATAGAGTTCACTCTTCAGGCCTGACAACCCAGTTCTTCGACAATGCAACTCACGCTCTAGGCTCATGCATACCTTTCACTGTTATACAGTTCCTCAAGCGATCCATCATTTGCCAAGGTGTTCTCACACAGACAAATGCTAACTTGCTGCTAGACTTCCACTAGAAATATATAACCTATGGAATTCATCCCATCTGCATTACATGCATACAATTAGTATGAGACATTATCATATAATTATAAAAATTTCAAATATGTTTTACACATGAAAACAAAATTTCCCAAACATGACTCTTTTTTCTCGTAATTGTTTGGCTCTTGCAGTAGTAGATATCAGTCTTTCTTACATGATTACATCCATGCCATATCCAAGACCATTTCCCCTATAATTTTCTCAATTCCATGCAACCAAACAAATTGTTAGTATATCGTAACAATTTTCAATTATTAATTTCTCAAATCTGGTTATACAGGAAAATAAAAATTCCCATGCGGGTAAAATCATGAAGATGGGTAACACTTTTGCTTGTTTTATGAAATTTTTTATTTTATTTTAACAAGTTCTTCAACTTTCGTTAAACAAAAGAATTTTTTTTATTTAGAATTTTACTTTACTGTAAAAACAAAACTTGTGAATAATTTTGTTAGCTTTCTACTGACTATTTTTAAATATTTTTTTATTGAGATATGTCAATTTGGAAATTGTTTGATAGTATGTTCCTTAAAATTCAAGGGAAAGATAATGAGTTATTCCCCCCCAAACAATGTATCCATTATTAAACTTTTACTTTTGACAAATGAAATATACTGCAACAATATACAGAGATTTTGTTTTGTGATGACTATAGTTTTGAATCTAATGGATGAATATTGTAATTTCTAGAATTTTTTGAAGTTGACCAATATGAAAAAGTTACATATTTTAACCACATGATTTCCCCCACCATGTACCTATCTTAATTTTCACTTAAAAGTAAAATATAAAAATACCCTTTTGAAGAGAACAATTTAAGGATTATGAATATAAATTTTCCATAATTTTCCACTGTGTATTTTTAGAGATATGGATTTATCATTTCACTGAATCCTAATCTCACCTATTTATATTATGCAATGATTTTTTTATAAAATTAGATATAAACAATAAAAATGAAAACAAATTGTATCCAATGAAAGTAGATTCAATTTCAAAAATGTTGGAATCCATTCTGAAACTAAATTATGAGTATTTGTAGGAGTCCACTACCTCCAAAGATCAAGTAAGCTAGAGAGAATTTGAAGTTTCCTGCAAACAATCCCATTTTCAGGTTTTCGGCCAAAATATTATTTCGGTCAAAACCTAGTTTTTAACAGAATCTGTTAAAAATAAACTTTTCAGTTGAAAAGTCTTTCGACCGAAATATGCTTACTACAGGAAAAAAATTCATCCGAAAAATATTTTACACGAATTTTGAGGGCGTCGTCAGGGCGCCATTCAATTTGATGTGCAAATTTTCGGCCGAAAAATGTTTCGGTCTCCAAAATTCCTAGCAACATTTTTTCGACCGAAAAAATGCCGCTAGGAATTTTGGAGACCCGATTGTCACAAAAGTGTTATCCATCTTCATGATTTTACCCATGCATGTGATTTCTACTCATTATGTTCGGTTCTTGCAATTGTAGATGTTAATATTTCTTACGGGCATACATTTTCATATCCAAGACCATTATGCCTGCAATTTCCTCAAGTTTCTTGCATCCAAACAATATTGTTAGCATTCATGCATATTTTTAACACTTCATGAAATGACATCAGAATTGTATCTACCCAACAATTCAATCATTTCCAACCATTATTCACATTAAAATGGAATTATACCATTCATCATATTATCTAGAATGACATTCTCATTCATTGTACATGCATTATCATCACATCAAGATTTTCATAATGCAATCAAACTTTACCAATAATTAAAACCAATGTGCCAATAATCCTGGCCACATCTACACAATGCATCGTGGATTGATTCTGGAATACCATATGTTCATGTCATGTATTCCACCATGTGAGTTGGAAGGTATGGACCATGCCTCAATACACCATCCAAACTCTTCCACACAACCCATCTGATCCTTTGGATACCTTCCTCTTCAACCCATACACAACACTAGGAACATCATCCCTTAGTGCTACACAAATGTTGCAGTCCAAACCTCAGTTACATAGGTAATAACCATCATGCACTTGGATGGCACTATAGCCTTTTCAATTCCAAATTCGTCATGGCCTCACACATGACCATCTCAATGACATTCATTGTTATAGCTGGAGTAATGTCTTTGGACTTAACTCAGTTATGAATTTATAACCAACATAGCATAATATGCAATTAAATTTAACATAAATGCATTCAAGCAACACATAATATTTTCATACTCAAGGCCTCCCGCCTTTTCATCAATTCAAATATTGATATTATAATGAGGTTATTCTTACCTTCATTCCCTTCAACATTTATACATTATAACAACCCCAAATGCATACCTGCATGGCTACTATCAATTTACTTGATTCTACCTGATATTTTTACATTTGTTGAAGCTCATCGGCTCCCTTCACTAATTTTATTGGTCAACATTTTCTCCATCCTCATTTTTCTTCATATGGATGGATACCATAAGAAACAATATCGTCATGCTATAATCATGTTTCCTGGATACAAAATCCATCATTAGTTTTATTCAAATCATAACACCATTATTTCATATATATATATATATCAATAGACTACTCTTAGTCTATAATCATGCCACCAACATGTTCAGGCACGTCTACATGCAAAAATGCACATCAGTATGCACCAAGCATTTTATCTTTCATTCCTATTTATGCACATGCATCCTATCTTTAGTCTATGCATCATGCATCAATTCTATCACACACTCCAATGCATATCTATTTCATATTAATTAAATATTTAGCTTTATTGTTGTAAATGGTTGTCTTTGAATTTTTGTAGAACCTTGTTGCCCTATGCAATGCTATTATGCTCAAATGTGCACCCCTAGCCCCTATTCTACTCCTGCTAGCCAAGCCTCACTTGGCCATTCTACATTTCCAGCCACTAGCTAGTCCACTAGTGCTGCCATCTCACAACTGATTTATGAAAAGAATCATGTCCCAACATATTTTGGCCAAAATCTCAATATTCATAGTGTTGTAACATGCACTGTTCCAACTGAACATTAACACTGCAATCTAATTAACCACTTCCCATTTTTCTTGACCAAACTGTCATTGGAATACCATTATCATTGACTGGTATTTCAACATTCTGAAATACTTCTTTCATGTCTTCTTTCTAATATTCCTTTCCTCCCATGGCGTTGTTGAATATTAAATATCTTTCTTCACTTCATTGAGTGATTCATTGTGAAGGACTTTTTGGCCATTCAAGACCACCTTTCTCCAATGGAAATCCCACCCTTTTCCATTTGAACTTATACCTTTATTTTGTTGCACACTATGATAATAGAGGATTCTTTCTTTCTTGTGTAATTTTAGACAAGAGTTGCTATATCATATCTAACAATTCCTTCTTCCTACATTCCCATGATTTCTCATAGAGATGACTGATCCAACCATATGTCACAACTCATTTCATGATATCCTTTCTCCTTCTCTTGCTACAAGCTTTGTTGCCTTTACTATATTTCTATATTCAAGGTTATGGATTCTTCCTTTCTCCTTGTGCATGAAATGACATTCTTTACTTGTTGGATTCATATCCTATGTGAAAATATCTATTTCCCTTCCTTTGCAATCGATTCAATCTCTATAGCATTTGAATACTAATATTCCTTTGCTTTTATTTACACCCTTGACAACCTTACAACACCTTCCCTGCACCTTCCTTTGTAGTTCTTTGATGCTTCAACCATATGCACAAGCTTGACCTCTTTCCTATCCAATGGACCTTGTAATTAATTTATAACATACCCACACAATTATCAGTTGCATAATCTTATCTTCTTTTTAGAAATCATTTTCACGCAACACTCTCTGCATAGTGCTCTTTTGCTTAATGACAATGCCTTGTTAGTAAGCTTAGCCTCTCTTTTTTCAAGATATTTCTCTTCAAGTGTGCTTCTAGGCTTATGCATAGGTATTATGCTAAGCATCTACACTCTTAATTACACAACAATCAGCTTTGGCACTCACCTCTATCATTGGGAAGGTTTCTCCAAACTTTGACACCATTTAGAAAAATATTCACATAAAGTAATTACATGGTTCATGGAATTCAATTCCACTTTTCATCAGTTTCCCTATAGCTCTTTATTACCTGAAATGACTTCTACCAACGTCTTCCATGTTTCCATAAATTTGATACCCAATCCTAGGATTGAAATCATTTGATTATACCTCTAATTCTGCAAGAAATGTGGATGTAATAATTATTGTTAGAGATATGCATAACATAAAACATTTCATCATATATAATACATGTTTTTTATTCATCAATTTATGAAGGAAACATTTCACCAATTCAAATTTTTATTTTCTTGATGCATTCCTCCCTGAAACATTTTCACAACGACTGTACTCATGCCTCAATCTGAATTATGAGTAAAACGTTACAACAACTATATGCCGCAATTCTACTCTTTTTACTGCTACAAAAATCTATTTATTAATTTATGAGAAATTTAATTTCCCAAGTAAAACTTATCGGTTAAGATATTTCTTATACTCCTCAATACCTTTCCAATGACTATTTATTTTCTCAAATCCGAGCTTCGAGCTGACAGTTATGGCCTGGAGAAGTTTAGGTTGTTTTACTCAATTTACTCATGTATGCTACAAGTGTCTTATTTCTCTTCCTGCACATTTTCAGGTACCCATAACCAAAATATGACTCCAACGATAGCTTCTATGGGTCATAATATTTCCATCATCTGCTCCTGTACCCCAAAAGGACTTCCGAGCATAGAGTTATTCCCTATGGAAGTAACATTGGTGCCAAACTTTTACCCTCATTGTTTTGGCTATAACTTTCTCATACTAACTCCATTTCGTGAATTGTTTAGCTCGTTGGATAGCTCTCTTCAATTTCTTTTATTTGAGATGCATAGACAAAGTGTATCAAGTTAGACTCGTTTCTCATGGGTTTTTACTTGCTAAAAATATCATTTAGTGCCTCAAAAATGCCTCAAAAATATGAATATTTCGGAACATTTCACAAAACATTCACTGTTTTACTTCTGTAACAATTCTTTAAATATCAATCATTGATCTCAAATCACGATAAAAAACAACCTTTGATCTGACCTTCTTGGCCATAGATGATTGGTATCATCCTTTGGATGAGCAAAATGATTTTCCAAAGCTATCGATATGACCGTTGGTCGTCAGTCCATTTCCCCGACACCCGATTTTCAAACAACCATTAAATTGGATGTCGATGATATTTGTTGGCGAATGAAAAAAAACTCTACTGAATCTACCGATGCTAGACCACCAACCCATCGGTGATCGGTGATCCTTGATGACTGTTGAACGCTATCCCAAATCGGTCGATTTGACCATCAACCATTGGCCACTTTTGTTAGTTGATGTGGCAACTACTGACATGGCATGACATGTGGATGCTAATGTGTCATGAAACGTCATCTCTAGGTGTCAACTTGGGTGACATGGCATGAAACATGGATGTTGATTTGACATGACACGTTGATGATGATGTTGGATGACACATGGATGATGACATCATCATCCTCTTTCCCCCATCTGGCATCGACCGATTCTCTTGGAAAACCCAGATACCTCACTGAATTCAGCCAATGTCGACCAATCAACACATCAACCATTGATGAATTCTATTTCTTGATTCGAACACTTCATTGAAATTGGTTGACGCCCAATCATCGACCCATCGACCATCGACAATGCTTGTCGGCAACTGAAAATACTTTGTCGGATTTGGTTGACCCCTGAATGTTGACCATCGACAGTCAGAGACATCTTATGGCTGATCCAAAATCTTCATCATTTTGGTTGATTCGTCCATTAGTCGATGACGATTTATTTTAGATAATTTCCAACACTTCTCCAAACTCATTGATTTGACCATCGATCGTTGGTGGATTCTATTGTCGAACTTCACACTTAATTTTTTTTTTACTTTTTTCTAATTGATATGGACTGTCAATTTGCTCCCTTTCACAACCCTTGATTTAATCCCGTTTGTTTATTTGATCAACCTTTCAAATGACCAAAACATTACTAATTTTTAAATTTATCATAGTGAATCCCAGTCGTCGATCTTGAGTTTAAAAGAGATCTTAGCCGTCGTTCCACCAAACTTCTTGTAACTCTATATGCGACTATTAAAACTCAAATTTTGACCATTACAGGTCGAATTTCGATCTACAACTTCACTACTCTACTTCATTAACCCTATAAAACCATCCGAATTCATTCAAACTCAGATTTTGCCCACATATATGAGGGTTTATTTCTAATTCTTTATTTTTCCCCAAATCAGTCACAAACAAAATCTACAACAACGAATTTCATCAATTCTCTCTGGTTCGAGCCCATACAAGCCCGGTGTTTCAACCAGAGATCTGATACCATAATGTAATGTACCCAACACAAAGCTAAGAAACATTACATTTAGAAAATCATTAAATTATTAAGATTTACTGCTAATCAAATTCTTGTATCTTACCAACCACAAATCACACACATATTTGACCATTTGACTGATACCACAGTTCTAAATGCATCTAAAAATGTATATTAAACATGAATACAATTGTTCAAGAAACAATAAACACACAACATTCATATAAATTATTTGAACAACGAAATTTAACATAAGAACATAACATAAACACTTATCTGTTAACGATTAACCAACTGGTTGCAAATGAAGGATGAAGCTCCTAGCCATAGGCACTGCTAATCATTTTCTCTCATTAGAAATCCACTCTCGAGCTGAGGCTATGAGTCCACAAGGACATCCAACCCACTAGTTATCCATTCTCCACACAGAGCAATCCCAAACCCAAGTTTTAGTCTCATAGAAGTTCCAAACCTCCATCTCTCTCTTTTCCCCACAACCTGCACTACCCAAGGAATGTACCCCCTTCATTGCTCACAATCCCTCAGGCCATACCATTCGTTTATCAGGGCCACTAGTGCATTCAGTTGGCCAAAAATCACTCAGCTGGGAACTCTAGGAACTCTTAGATATTTCATGTTTTCTCATAGCATCCTTCACAAGGTTTTGAGATATTTCCTCAACAAGAAATAACACCACAATATTACAACCCGATTTGTCGATACACATGAATCTATCTCAACATAAAAACACAGAGAAAAAATGGCTTCCTTCAAGCATACCATGGCTAGTCCTCTTCCCATCCCTCTGCCCTTCTTTGCTACCCAAAATATATTTGTAAAAACTGTCCCCCATTCTGCGTACAAATTTCCTCTTCTTCCTTTCTTTCTTGACTCACACTTTTCTCAAGGATGACTCTAAATCAGCCCATTCTCTCCAAAAAATATTGGATGTGACCACTCACACCCACCCTCTTACATGAGTTTAATGATTGGCCTCTCATACATTGAATCAACACATAGATGGTTATACACAAAGATGATAATTTTATGAATGTGGGTTGGATTAATACCCATGAATAATTCCCCCTTGGACTCCTCTCTTTTGTGGAATCATATCCCCCCATTGTTCTTCATATATTTTGTATCTGAGCCATCGAATATTACTTTTATTAACTAATTCAATGTTCATAATATGAAATTAGTCCCTTTCCCACATTAAATCAATACAGACTCTTCACCCAAACATATTGGCTCACTAGTCTAATTCACATTTATATAATTACATTATAATTCATGGGGATTAGAACTAGGTATGTTACAACGAAGTGCATATCTATAGGGATGATAATGAAAATATTATGAAATCTCAAGAAGAGATACTACATAGCTTGAACATGCTGTAGAGGCAAGCCAACAAATACTCTCGCACAAAGCAAGTAGCTTGTTCTAGACAAGTGAAAACATATAGATCCCATAGAAAAAATGATGAGCATGTGAATGAAAAGAAATCAAGGAGTATGATCAAGCACCACCATTCCCTAGGGAAATCCACTAGGATAGCTCATGCAAGTTCAGGACCAAAGAGCATACCAAGTGTGTCTCTTGTGAGGGTGTAAAGGAGAAGGCCCGTAGAAGACATATTGCAAGGTGAACTCATAAAAATCAATCCACCAAATTTCAATGGTGAGCATAGGAAGGGAGAAAAGGCCAAGGCATGGCTATTGGAAATGAATAAATATTTATAGATGCATGATTATCCCTCCAAGGTAGAAACAAGAATTGAAACCTACCACTTGCAAGGAAGGAAAGCCATGTGGTGGGATCAATTTAAGAAAGACAAACATCTTGGTGTGAGGAAGGTCTCATGGAGACAGTTCAAAGGATATTTCTAGGAGAAATATATGCTCTATAATATTATTATGAGAGGAAGATGAAATATTTAATTGAACTCAAATTGGGAAACATGACAATGGATGAGTATGATAAGAGGTTCTTTGAGTTGTTGAAATATGTTTATAACACATCACCTGTTACATTTGCTTTCTCATTTTTCTCATGTTGTCCATCTCTTTGTTTCTTTGGAGCTCTGCAATATTTCTTCAGATGTTCTTTCTTTCCACAATTACAACACTCTATCTTTCCCAGTATGGATTTGGATCTTCCCTTCCTATAATTCCCATGGTTCCCTGAGCCATTTCCTATATATTTTTGTCTTCCCCTATTCTCCATGTTTAATGCATTACCTGATGTCTCACCTGTGATTTTCCATTGCATTTCCTCGCTAAGGATAACACCAACAACATCATCAAATTTTAGAGTGTTTGAACCAGAGACAAAGTTACTTATATCCATGACCAAGCCATTCCATCATTTTGGAAATGACCACAGGTTTAGAAGAGCCATGACCTCATCATCAAAGTCCACTTTTACATAACTTAGCTTATTAGTAACTATATTAAATTCATTTAAATGATCTAGAATAGACCCACCTTTTGACATATTCATATTAAATAACCGCTTTATTATAAATACCTTATTGGATGACGATGGTTTTTCATATAATTTATCCAATGCGTCCATCAACTCCTTTGTTTTCTTTTCTTTTGAAATATTGAAGGCCATCGACGCTCTCAGGCTCAGTCGTATCATTCCTAGTGCCTTTCTGTCAAGAACCTCCCATTCTTCATCCTTCATGGCCATCACATTATTTTCTATTCCTCCCAATGGTAGGAATAGATCCTTCTGATATAAATAATATTCCATAACTACTAGTTTTGGCTGTTAAATATATTGAACCTAAACTTTCCATCTTTCACCATTGCTCCCACTCAAACCAGGAACCCTCTTTTCCTATGAGTTACCTTTCGCTCTGATACCAGTTGTTAGAAAAATAAGGATCGAAGAGAAATAAAATAAAAAAAATGCAGAAATAAAACACAAAAGATACATAGTACAATAGAGACATAGATATACGTGGTTCACCGAGTGTGGGCTATGTCCACCAAAGAAATTTACAGGTCCTTCCTTTTTATTATCTAGTAAAATGAAGGGACACAACCTACAACAAACCCGATGTAGCTTTCTGTTCTTTCTCTCACAATCTCCTCTCTCATAATACAATATTTGCAATCATACAAAACCACAATACAATTCCCTCATAAAAGAGGGTTGCATTATAGGGAAAAAAACTCTAACATAACTTCTACCGTCAGATATATGAACTTATAATAAATGGTCCAGATTTACTATGAAATTAAAATATACATTTACAAGGAAATTTTACCTTCAAGGGCCTTGTCCCTGAACCCCCACCAACCTAGGGACCCCCCAGTCGGGGGGATTATTGTAAGTTTTAAACCTGTGAAGTAAAGCAATGCATATAGATTCTTAAGCAATATAGAAATTGATCAATGGCTCATACACAGAGTACACAAAGATTTTATACCGAAAACCCTCAATCGGGAAAACCTTTCTTATTTTCATTATATCGAATTTCACCATTCACCATACAATATATACAATGTTTTTAGGTATTTCGTAGATACCAAAACCCTAATCCCTTAATTCAGAATTAATTTACAAATCCGCTAAAAATAGCAAAAAAAACTGCCCCAAAAAAAAAATACCAGTTGTCAGACGCAGTTGTTGTATCTGACGCGCCCACACACACACACATGCAAAGAATATAACACATACCCAAAATTCTCCCACTTGTTGTTTTCTTTGCATCCAGGGGTCCAGGGGATTATATAGTCAACAATCCAGGGCAACAATGCCCATTGTTACTCTCCACCAGGAGAACTTTTCTGTGCTCACAGACTTTGTCAATGAATCTGCAACATTCTTCAAAGTGTCAACCTTTTCCAGCAACACCTTCTTTTCCTCAACCATGTCTCTCACAAAGTGATACTGAACATCAATGTGCTTTGTCTTCGAATGATAAGCCGGGTTCTTTGCCAGGAATATTGCACTCTGACTGTCACGATCTAATCTCATTTCTTGTTGTACCAACCCAATACCTGAACACAATCTTTGTAACCATACTGCTTCCTTGCTTGCATGTGTGGTTGCTATGTATTCAACTTCTGTAGTTGAGAGTGCCACTACAGCCTGTCTTTTGCTCATCCAACTAATTGCTCCTCCAAATAGGTTAAACACATACCCACTTGTAGATCTTCCATGATCCAAATCTCCAACCCAGTCTGCATCAACAAATCCATGTATGTCCACCACTCTGTCCAATCCCGACCTTCTTTGGTAGCACAATCCATAGCTGGTGGTGCCACGAAGATACCTGAAGACCCTCTTTAATGCTGTCCAATGCTCCTTCCCTGGTTTTGACATATACCTGCTCAAAACTCCCATTGCATGTGCAATGTCTGGTCTAGTACAAACCATTGCATACATCAAACTGTCAACTGCACTAGCATATGGAACATGGGACATGTCCTCTTCTTCTTCCTGTGTCTTGGGACACTGATCTGCAGACAACTTTACACCTATAGGAATAGGAACCTTGACTGGTTTACTTCCATGCATATTAAACCTCTTCAATATCGTCTCAACATATTTTCTTTGATTCAACCAGAGTTTCCTGTTTGCACGATCTCTTTTAATCTCCATTCCCAGAATGAAGTTAGAAGCACCGAGATCCTTCATGTCAAATTTGGAGGATAGTTGTGATTTCACCTCCTTGATAACATCCATGTTATTTCCTAC
>ML784298.1:1209963-1239424 GCA_009831015.1 Picea engelmannii | reverse complement strand
ACATTTCATGAGCTCAATTTGAAGGTAAATTAAATACAGACTTATGAAGATTGCAATTGCATGGAAATGGAATAAAACAGGGTAAGAGGCAAGTTTTGAAAGATACCATTCACCACCAGCGAGAATGTGGTGCTAAAAAAAAAAACGTTATCCTTGCATAAGCAAATAAAATGATGAAGAAATCCCACTAAAAGGTAAATCAGTACTGAAGTCTTTCAAGGTATTTGTATCAGAGAAAGAAATTGGCTATAGAGAATGCTCACTTTGACATACCAAGGAAATCATATTTAAATGCAAAGAAAAATGTTATTGCAGAAATTTGAGAAGCCTTTCATTTGTCTACAACACTCCAATAAAAAAGAATCTCTGCTTGTACATGACTAACAATTGTGCTAATAGACCCTTTTATCCCGGACCACTTTTACAGTTCATTTCACGGATGTTAAGAGTGTGCTTAGTGAATGAAACAATATTTTTCCATTTATACACTTTCCATATGCACTGCTAGAAGGACAACATCTAACTTTCTCACTGTTGGCTCACAGATATAACACTTTTTGAACCCTCCACATTCACTTCTACACCCCTTATTTCTCTCTCTTACCTTATAAACGCATCTATCTTTTCACTCATACAAATACCCAACAAGTCTAGTAACGTATGGTCATCTCTTAATTTCCTTTTATTTTAATGATTAAATACAATTTTTAGAAGGTTCATGACTTATTGTATCAGAAATGCAGCATTCTTTGATTTCAGGTGGACATATCCGATGAGGACTCTCCATAATTCAGAATGTTCTGTCTGAAGCAGATATTGATTGTCCAGAGTTGCACTCACTGATGCCTCTTTCTGTAGCTTACTTAACGATGATTGCTTGGCTGCTGCAACTGCTGCATGCCCTTCCATCAAGTTATTGGTTTTGGTGTCATGCACTTCAGTTGGGCCAGAGGGGCTATTGGCCCTACGGAGACTCTCCAACTTGAAACTTTTAGATATGTCTTATTTGCAGCCTATCATTGATTCGTGTCCCCAATTAAAGCACTATTACAAGAAAATGAATCCATTTTTCTATCACTACTACCTTCAAACATCAGGCACTCCCAGCCGTGTGTACAAGCTACTAAACAGAGGTGTTCCAAATATTATTTGTAACAATGGAATGGCAGACAATGATGAAGGATTTGTGCATTGGTTAAGCTATTTGTTTTCCTGAGTTCTGGACATGGCCATCAAGAGTTTAGACGCTGAGCGCCATTCCTGGTATATTTGTCTCTTTAACATAATGTTGATACTAAACAAAGATTACCAGTACCAGGTACCAGCTCGCACCCAGTGAAGATATCAACGAAGCTGCTAAATTTACCCAGCTCTTAGAAGGTTTGGAAGGTTTGATATGGAAATTGGATAAGTTGACAGCATATGCTCATAGTGCAGGGGTTCTTCTCAGCAGTTCCTATTAATCAAGATGGACAGTTCTTGGGACTGTTAACATTCTATTACCGTGCCATTGTTAAAGAGGTGAATTTGTTTGCATGAGGACATGCAAAAGGCTCAGCATGGGGGGATGTTGGGCTCTGGATTTATAACATTTTCTCGCTGGTTCTTGAAGATATTGTTTACTCTCCTGAAGTCTTTTGTTTAGAAAATGGCATTCTTTCTGTGCTGTTACAGATATATATTCCATTGTATACAGAAACCATGAAGTGATTCCAAAGCCACAAATGAGCGAAGCATTCAACTATAAATGCAACAATAATCCTCTTCTGCGGAGAATAGCTGAACTTTGCAAGAATGCAGGGTGTTGGCTTATAGAGGATAATAATTATGATTATTTTATGATGGGTTGAAACATACTTGTGTAGAGGCTCCACACATTATCAATGTATTCTCTTTTTCTAAAGCTTATGGTATGATGGGCTGGCAAATTGGATAGATAGCATATCCTTCTGAAGTCAAGGGCCTTGGAGCACAACTGTTTTAATCATTGGACAAAAGCTTGCTCTGTATTCACTGGAGCTTGGCCCTGGGGGAACTGTTTGTTTGAATCGTTGAAACAGCTGGCATCAAGCATTTAAATTCGTGCATAATGCAAGGAAGGAAATCGTGGCATGATTGACTATGTAAAACGTGTCTCATCCTCCAGTGATATTCTTAAAACCGTTTTATAACTTCTAGGGCACAAAGCCACGACTGCCAGAGGTCAGAAACGTTATGTAACCTTGCCAGAGATCTGAAACGTTATGTAACATTGCCAGAGATTTGAAACGTGGTGTAACATTGCCAGAGAGAGTTGCAAACATTATGTAACATTGCCAGAGATCTGAAACGTGGTGTAACATTGCCAGAGAGAGCTGGAAACGTTATGTAACATTGCCAGAGATCTGGAACGTATGTAAAGGGATGCCATGCATTTCCAGAGGGTTGGAAAACATGAGATGAGAGCTTCTATGCTCGAGAAAATGTCTTGAGAAATGGGGGGATAAACGAAGCATAGAGTAGAGAGGAGAATAGAATAGAGGAATGGAAATCTCCAAGCATTGTACTGTTTTCATCTTTCAATAAAATAGTGAGAGTTCCAGTAATCCGATTTCTGTTCTTGCCATTTTAGCTGTGAGTTATTTTATTTGCCAGTATGTGTTGATTTAGAGAACAGACTGTTTCCAGAGAAGGCAGGGCCCCCTTCGCTGGAAACAAAGCTGATACATTGTGTTTACAGTAGATTTCATCCATTACTTTTCAGTAAAGATTCGACCCCAATCTACATTGCCAGTATTCTCACGGGTTTAATAGCATAGAAGTAGAATTTCATTTGATTGCAACAGAGGGTTTAACATTTCAAGCTTCAAGTTTAGCATTATCTTTTTAGCCATTGATTTCATTTCTTCAGTTTTCACATTTAGACTGCTCAACATTCAGGAACTAGTTTGGGTATCTCATGAGATGAAGAAGTTTCATTTGATTACAATAAAAAGTTTCATAGGATGGTTGTTGAGTTGTGTGGAGTGATAAGTAGCAAGAACTTAGTTGTTTTCAGTTTATCTTTTACATGCATATACAAAACAGTACCGGTTAGTACCGAGTAGTACCGAGTAGTACAGAGAAAAGTAGGGTACAATAGCTCTTTCTAGTGAGTTTCTTTTAGCAGTTCAGAGATTATTTTGGCATCCTTTAAACCCCCTCTTCAGCCTTACATTTCTTGTGCTGGTTCCTCTAAGTCTACCTTCCCGGGTTGACAATTAAATGTTGATTTACATGGTATATCTGCAGCTCGACATGCACTGGGAAGGTAAGTTAGAGGAATAGGCGAGTGTGGTACAGTTCTAGCGTAGCTACTAGGCGAGAGGGTCAGTAGTTTTCTTAGGCGAAGACATCGAGCTTAGACGTTTTAACCCTAACCTAGACACTTCCCCCAAAGAGAGTAACGTCTGTTTACAGACAAGTAAAAAAAAAATTACGCCTAACCCTGTTTTCAAGTTTAAGTTGCACAAATGCGAATTGCCTTAGACTCTCCCTGACAAAATTTTGGTTGATGAAGATTCAATTATACAGTATGGTTAGGACTTGAGGAAATTGAGATAGAAGGGCATCGTCGCAGGGACCGCCAGCACTGCCACCACCATCGTCTAAATTAACTCTCATTTTGCACTCTTTGAAGGCCATAAATGAGACTCTAAAGGGGCATCAGCCAGCAAGGATTGCAGTTGATCTCCCACCATCTGGAACAAGTAATCCTGAAGCGTCGAGGGGTTTAGGGGGAGGGCCTCCACCCAAAGACAACACTAGAGAAATACAAAAGATTGAACTTCCAGAGTTCGCCGGGGGTTGTGCCAGTGAATGTGTAGAGGCATTGTTGGAAGGAATGACAAGATGTTTCACCTTAAGAGACTATGCTTCCAGATCAAAGGCGAAGATATAAATCTTTCAGTTAAGGGATAGTTCCTTGAACTGGTGTGTAAACCTAGAGAGGTAGTTGCACCTTACCCCAGACACCGTCTCTTGGGAAATTTTTGAGGAAAGGTTCCGAAGGAAATATCTACCATCTTACTTTGAGGAACAACAGGTGGGAGCATTTCATGTTCTAGCATAGGGGAACATGACCGTGGAAGAGTACGAGATCATGTTCATGGAGTTGGTGAAATATGTTTCATACATGGATAATGATCAACGACAGGCATAATGATCTGTCTATGGGTTAAACCCTAAGATAAGGGCCATGGTACGGATGTGGAAACCATCTTCAGTAGTGGAAGTAGTTAAAAATGCACGTTATGCTGAGGAACACATGAGCTTAAACAGAGGTATGTGATCGACCTTTCCGCATCATCTTGGATTCGTGGGGAAGGCCCCTAGGACCTTCTCTAAGGGAGAGAGCTCTAGGCCACCTACTTATGGTAATAGATTTGCACCAAGTACAATTGCTACAGGTATTTCAATGGTAGCAAGTGCAGCATCCCGCTCATCACCAATGACGCAAGTAGGTTCACGACCATCTCAGGGAACAACTAGTAGGGGCAAGGGTTCCAGGGGAAGGAACTCATTTCAGAGACTGTCACAAAGAAGTGCACAGGTTCAATCTCATGTTACATGTTGGGGATGTGGAGGACCCCATTACCAGTGTGACTACCCAGAGTTGCAAGAAGGATTTGTGCATAGAGAAGGAAAGGTCCCGATCGAAAGAGCAAGTGGTAGCTACCATATTTTTGCAACAGTTAATAATCGCTAGGTAGAACATCAATCCACGGTGGTGGAGTTGCCAAGTACGCTAAATCATATCAATGTTAAAATTTTATTTGATTCTGGTGCTACATATAGTTTCATTTCACCATCTGCATTAGAAAAGAGTGGGTTGGCAACCTAGAAGCACGATGAATTTAAACAAGTCGAGATGGCTTCAGGGGAAAAACAAGCGGTAGGACCTAGCATTGATAATTGTCTAGTAGACCTGGGAGTGTGTACTACCAAGTTGAAGGTATACATCACTACTCTCGGGACGTATGACCTAATCATTGGAATGGATTGGTTAGAAGCTCATCTAGTTATGGTAGATTGTTTTGCAAAACGGGTTCTTTGTGTTGACAATGAAGGAAGGCCAGTAGAGATCCACGGTGTATGGAGAAAGGTGTCCCTACGCTTTATCTCAACTATGAAGGTTAAGCGGTGCATGAGGCAAGGGTGTTGACTTTATGTAGTGGAAGCAGTAAGTGAAAGAAAAGGACCCTCCTTGGATCAATACATAGTATTGTCAAAGTTTAAGGATGTTTTTCCGAACGAGTTTCCAGGGTTACCTCTTGAGAGTGATCTTGATTTTACTATTGAGTTAAAACCTCGCGCAGAACCAATTTCCAAGACTCCGTATAGGATGACAGTGCCAAAACTTTGTGAGTTGCAGATGTAGCTGAAAGAGCTACTCAACTTGGGGCTAATAAGGCCCAGTGTCTCACCTTGGGGTGCACTAGTAATTTTTGTGAAGAAGAAGGATGGTTCCTTACGACTGTGTATAGATTAAAGAGACTTGAACCGTGCTATAGTGAAAAATAGGTACGGAATGCCACGAATAGATGACCTCTTTGATCAGATGAAAGGAGAAACGATATTCTCAAAAGTTGATTTGTGACTAGGGTATCACCAGTTAAGGATTAAGGAAGGCGATATTCCTAAAAATTCCTTTTGAAATCGGTTTGGGCATTATGAGTTCATTGTAGTACCTTTTGGATTGACCAATGCGCTAGCAATATTCATGAGCCTCATGAACGGTGTATTCCGGAAGTACTTAGACTTCTTTGTACAAGTATTTTTAGATGATATCCTCATCTATTCCAAGAACGAAAGAGAACATGAGGAACACTTGCGAGTGGTGTTGTCCTGCCTTAGAGAGAACAAATTGTATGGGAAGTTGTCGAAGTGTTCCTTCTTCCAAAAAGAAATCCACTATTTAGGTCATATCATTTCCGGCGAAGGAATCTCTGTGGACCCAAAAAAGTTAAAGGCCATTATGGAATGGTCAGTGCCGAAAAATGCTCATGAGGTAAGAAGCTTCATGGGGCTAGCAGGTTATTATCGTAGATCTGTGGAAGGGTTCTCTAGAATAGTGAAACCCATCACCACTTTGCAGTGCAAGGGGGTCAGCTATGAATGGACATAAGAATGTGATAGTGCATTCATCGAGCTTAAGAGGTTACTAACTAGTGTGCCAATTCTATAAGTGTTGGATATGGAAAATGACTTCATGGTTTGCACGGATGCGTCGAAGCAAGGGTTGGGGGCCATTCTAATGAAGGATGGAGGAGTGATAGATTATGCGTCAAGGAAGTTGAAGAAACACGAGGAGCTTTACACTATGCATGATTTAGAGTTGGCAGCTATAATGCTAACTCTGAAACTTTGGAGGCACTATCTAGTAAGGCGAAACTTTGAGCTCAAAACAGACCATCACAGTTTAAAACATCTCTTCACCCAAAGGGATCTACATTCCAGGAAAAGGTGAGGGAGTGAGTACAAATTTGGTATTTCATATATCAAGGGAAAAGAGAATGTGGTCGCGGATGCCTTGAGTAGGAAACCACATGTCTTCTCCTTGGTACCCTTAAAAGTCAATCTGAGGTAACGTGTGTTGACGCAACTCCTTGGAGATAGTTGGTATTTAAAGGTTATTTCAAACCTCCAGAGTGGGAGGCAATTCGATCCAAAGTATTAAGGATATAGTATGGAAGCAGACATACTATTGAGATATCAATGAAGGATGTACATCCCTGAAGGTGGGGATATTCGAAACATCATATTGAAGGAATCCCATAGAGCACTTTATTGTGCGCATCCAAGTGTGAAGAAAATATATAGAGACATGAGGAAGATCTTCTTCTAGGTAGGCATGAAGCGCGATGTATTCCATTTCATTGCCAAGTGACTAGAGTGTCAACAAGTGAAAGCCGACCACCATCACCCGACAGGTCTCCTACAACCACATGGTGTTCTTATGTCCAAGTGGGAAGTCATTTCTATGGATTTTGTTGTGGTATTGTCACTCACATCTCATAGACACAATGCCATTCTTGTGATATTTGATAGGTTAACCAAGAGTGCTCATTTTATTCCAGTTAGAGACATTTACGATGTCACTAATGTAGCATGCGTGTTTGTAAGTGAGGTCATCCATTTTCACGGGATACCTAAGAATATCATTTCAGATAGGGACTCCAGATTCACTTCTAGGTTTTGGACAAGTTTGCAGTTAGCGTTGGGGACTCAGTTGAACTTAAGCACAACTTATCATCTGGAAACAGATGGGAAAACTGAGAGAGTAAATCAGGTTATGGAAGACATGCTTATGATGTATGTTATGGATAATCAAACCCATTGGGAGAAGTACCTACCTTTGGTAGAGTTCGCCTACAATAATAGTTTTCATATCTCCATCAGAATGCCACCCTACGAAGCTCTGTATGGAAGGCCTTGCAGAACACCGTTGAGTTGGGAAAGATTAGAAGACCGAGTAACAGTTGGGCTAGAATTGATTCAAGATATGGAGGAACAAGTGATTCAGATTAGGAAAAGACTAAAGGAAGAACATGATAGACAAAAAAGTTATGCGGATGCACATAGGACCAACCAAAGTTATAAAGTGGGAGATCAGGTTTTCATTCGTATTAGACCCAATAACAGTACCATTCGGTTCGGGAAGGGGAAAAAGTTGTCACCTCGATTTATAGGACCATTCAAAATCCAAGAGAAAATTGGACCCGTTGTTTATCGTCTCGTACTGCCACCCCACTTGCATAAAACTCATAATGTTTTTCATGTATTTATTCTACGTCATTATGTTGCTGATGAATCACATAAACTAAATTGGAAGGAATTGCAGGTATTGGACGCGGGAACCCTCACGGTAGAACTGTTATGCATATTGGACCGTAGAGTCTGACAGCTCAGGAATCATCTGGTAGACCAAGTTAAGGTCCAGTGGGACAAGTTTAGTCCAGGATCTGCTACTTGGGAGGATGCCAAGACATTACGACGAGATTATCCCTCACTTTTTTGACCACCTCGAGAATATGTTTCTCGAAGGTTGGGTGTATGTAACACCACCTTTTGACTTAGAAAACTAGGATTACCTGAGGCCTAATTACCTTTATTTTCTATTCACAGTGAAACTATTAATGATACACTTGAACTTTTAAGAAGTATGAACCTTTATGAATGTTTAAATGTTATTTGAATGATGATGAGTATGATGCGATCTATTATGGGAATGTAAATTATATGAATGTTTAAATATTATTTGAATGATGATGGATATGATGCGATCTATTATGCGAATGTAAATTCTATGAATGTTTAAATATTATTCGAATGATGATGGATATGATGCGATCTATTATGAAAATAAAATTTTTATGAACGAGTATCGTCAATTGAATTATGGGGGATATTATGAGATCTATTTCTAGCTTGAAAACTTGATATTAAGCTATTGGTACGTGGATGCTGAATTGAGATTATGGTTGTATGCAATTACATGATGATAATTCATAGATATGTATGATTTTTATGTTATAGACTAATCTGCAAGTCATTGGGCTATTAAATAACCAAGGGATAAAGATAATGAAATTGGATGTCATGACCAGTGACTGAGAAACAATATGGTATGAATATTTGTATGTAAAGTTATATTGGTTTGAATGCGTTGCTATGATATGTGGACCAGTGCAGGATTTCAGGTGGTGAGACTGCCTAAAACTGAATAAACGGTGACAAAATTCCCAACAACACGGTGCCACTATATATTCCATTATAGGGTGTGGACCCTAGTCCTATTAGGAGGGATGGAGGCATTTCCACCGTGTATCCTTCGAAACCTGGAGTCATGGGAGGACAGTGTTAGCTCACGCTCCCCTAGACGTGTGATGATGACTATCAGTTGTCTGTTGGGGACACTTGGTCAAGATAGTGACACTTCCACTTATGGGTTCTATTTGGAGTTAGGTCAATATAGTTGACACTCCAAGATAGTCCAACAGAGGAAGGATAGGAATGGAAGATGGAAGTAAGTTAGGGAGGAAGGATGAATAGAAATAGTTGAGAGTGTATGGAGATTTTCCTTATGGTGGAATTTATTGTTTTTCCTTCTAAAATACAATGTGTATATATGTATGTTCATAATTATTTAACTAAACTACAATTGTCTAGATAAACATTGTTGAGCTAGATTATTGTAATTAAGGGATTTCGCAAACAATTGAATGGTTTATTATCTTTTATAAATTGAATAGTCTTGTTGATTGGATTGGATGCATACAAAAATTACTATAGAGGTGATAGTTATTGCTATTAGTACATGCACGAGACTTGTATGTACTAGCTACACATACATTTCTTGCACACGTACACTAATATGTATGAGTTTTCTTGGCTTACTTACTGATAATGTTGTTTATTGGATATGAATATATGAACCATGTGTCATTTCCATTGTATCCAAAAATACTTTAACTTCGGGATGAAGTTTTCTGAAGGGTGGGTGTGTGTAACAACCATAATTAATTAATTAATTAAATATTTGTTGAAAGTGTATTGGTTTAATTAATTAATTAATTAATTAATTTCATGATTAAATATTTGTTTAATAAAATCCAGTTTAATAAATTATTAATTATTAATTTGTATCGGAAGATCAACCCATTAATGAAAAGGGGATAAGGTGGTTGACAATAATTGAGGGAGGGTAGTTAAGAATTAAATGAAGGAAGAAGGCAGTGAATGATGGGAGGGGAGGATAAGGTAAGGGGGGAGCATTATTTTTGGAGGGAGGATTGTATTACTAGCTTTGTTTTGAGGAGCTTGTTGTGGTTTTGCCGAGGAGCTTGTTGGAGGTCTGTCACAGGGGGCACCAGGGTTGTTGGGGATTTTGGGCTCGGGGGGCTAGGAAACCACAACGGTTCTTGGAACTAGGGAGCCAAAGTGGCTCTGTTCCTGGCTGGCCGGGAGGAAAAGATTCAGTTTCCAGGTAGTTTCAAATGGTTTTCAGGCAGTTCAAGCATTTTGCAACAATAGGAAAGAAAGGGACAAACTTCTTCTTCAAGAGGTATTTTACCAGTATTAATTTTGTTAAGAATGAAAGTTATGTTGTGTAATCTGTTTGTGATTATTTTGGACTGTATAATTTGAGAATTTGATATCTAAACTAATTAAATTTGCTAGTACTTCAACATAAATTAGATAGATTTGTTGTAATGCAAACATAAATAGAAATTAGATGTCATGTTAAAGAAAAGAAAAGTAATTTAGATTACAAATTTACTATTTAACTTTGAAGCCTTAGTAAAGGGATTTACATCGAACACTTTATATAAACCTGTTAAATTCTAAATTTGGTAGGGCTTCAGTTTCTTCGATTATAGACTGATCACACAATGCGAAGAAAAGGTTTTTCTATAATTTTAAGGAGAAAATTACATCAACTAGGTGTGTTTATTAATATTATTTTAGAATAATGACTCCATAACCCAATAAAGGCACATGGTATACAATTCATTAGTGTCTTGTGGGGAAACACAATCCTCAGATGGAGCTAGGTGTTGTAACATAGTCCAAAATTTTCATAAAAATTTAGAAATAAAATTTTAGGTGGTTATGTTTTCTTTAAGTTTTTAACCTTCTTTAGTGTCATGTAGGGAAACACAACACCCAGATGGAGCCATATGTTGTAACATAGTCCAAAATTTTCATAAAAAATTAGAAATAAAATTTTAGGTGGTTAGGTTTTCTTTAAGTTTTTAACCTTCTATGTATGCTAGGTAAAAAAAATTGGAATAAACATTCAAACTAGTTTAGAAGTTTGTTTTATTTTTATTTTTTGGTTCATGTGTTGTTTAGATTATATAGATTTTATGTTTTTTATGTAAATATTAAATATTAGTGTTTAGTTTTGTTAAAAAAATGTTATTCTTAAAGTTTATTACAAACTTCAATAATAAATTGATTTTATATAAGGTTTTATTGTATAGTTTTATTAATAAAAATTCATGTTTTATTTTAGATATAAGTGCGCACTTTATATTCCAAATCAATGACCCAAAACAAATTATTCCCCCACACCCCCCATGTGCTTGATGGTTAACATAATGGAGGGGGGGGGGTGAATCAGTGTGTGGAACTTTTGGTTGTTTTTAACACTTTCATAGATTAACTGAATTAACTGAATAAGATATGCTGTTAAATTAATTATTCATAAACATTTAAAACAAAAACTGTATCAAGTAGATATAATATCTTTCTTTTATTTATTTAACTTGTATGAAGTAGATATAATATCTTTCTTTTATTTATTTAACTTGTATATCAATCCTGTAATATCTTCAACTTCAAATGAATATGAGAGATCCAACTCTCTGATATAAGACCTAGCTTGTAGTTCTTAGATCCAACTGAGAAATGAGGAATCCAATCCAAATAACAAGACCCAACTTGTTGATCTCAGTTCCAACTGATATGTGAGGAATCCAATCCTCATAACAAGACTCAGCTTGTAAATAGACACCGACTTGATAGAATGAACTTCCATTCAATCCATTATATATAAATATATTTAATCCACCAAGACACACTATTCTCACCATTCTTTCTTGTTTATATAGTCTTCCAACTGGTGTGAATTTGAACCATTGTACCTTTTCATTTAAATGATAATATTAAACTTTAAATAGTATCATTTTCCCCTTTTATTCTTTATTCACAATGCTAATGATTTAACTCTCTTTTAATGATGACTGTGTAATGATTCATTTGTCCTCATAAGTTGATTATAGATATGGATCGACTCATTATATCATTCTCATTCTTCTTCTGTGTCCTTAGTTCGCCAACATATCATATTCGATCTTTTACCGTTTCTCTATATTGTTATGGTGTTAATTCTCTATCGAATTACTCTACCAACCTTGAGCTGTTTATAGAAATGAAATATGTATGAGGCGCTTCCTTCAAACCATTTTCTCTGAGTGAAATTGAGTCTTCAGGATCCCCCAATCCTAATCTGTCTCTCCACAGGCTTCCATAATTATAGATCTTGTTTATGTAACTAGCACCCCCTTCAATCCATTTTCATATGACCATATGCGCAAAACCATGGGATTATTAAATTAAGCAATGTTTCCAATGCCTCATTGCTTATGTGTTCATAAACCATAACTGGGGGCTGGAACCTAGTCCTCCGAACTTTGGCCTTCAGGCGATTCTCCCTTAAAATCATCCAATCTCCCCAAGTTTGAACTTCCTAGAGTGGTAAATCACTCACAATTAGTATCCCTAGATTTAATCCTCACCATTGATCATTAGGATCAATGGTATGATCATTCCTCAATGGGATCTCATTCCCCATAAGGCACTTATCGTTATCCAACGCCAGGGACTTAATCAAGAGCTAAGATGTATGGTCCTTATTTAATTCACGACTTCGGGCTTTGGTGATTAGCTGATAACATAAGCTTGGTATTCTCTGAAGTGGTTACCTCTCACAACAATTTGATCCAATGGTTGGCATGTTTTTCGGAACCAAATCAATGGCTTCAGAGGTCCAGGTAATTGTTGCTCCAATTTTCATCGGAGTTGGTCAGCACCAAAGTGGTCAGCATGGAAGTTCTTATGCTATCCTTCCACTTGTATTTCATCCAACGACTATGATTAGTTCTAGATCAATGGTCTAAATTCATTTCAACCTTCGAGACTTTGGGTTATTTGCTTTTTCTCACATCCCAATTCTCCCATAGTGAGATTCCCTAAAGAATAAACCTCAAGTAACTTGACTTCATCTAAGGGTCCTTGTTTAACCCAAAAATCTTAACACAATCCAACGGTTGTTGGGAATTCGACTATTCAGGGTCTTGGGCCTTTGGCCTTTCTTATCCCATCCTTCCACTTTACTTGATCCAATTATCGTGATATTTATCGAAGTGTTACTTAAATCACAGGGATGGTGTTTCTTCACGAATTCGGGCTTCGAGAATTATGGTTCAATTCAAACTCCTTTCACCAAAGTGGTTAGTGTCGAGGTTGATCAGTTCTACTCAACTTTAATCCAACGACTGAGATATTTATCGAAGTTATATGATGATTTAAGTCACTCCCAAATCTTCAAATAGATGACCACGATTCTCTCCTTCTTTATGCAATTTTCCTCTATGATCAAACGGTCAGATTTACAACAAAATTTTGGATGAACGACTCCAGTTGCTTGATTTTTGTAAAGTTTTCCACCTGTAAAAATTCTCTTTTTGAAACCTGATCTCCTGCACGAATTCAAAAACACTATCTCTTCTGCTCTTTGGAAAATGTACCTTTAACAAAGATCATCGATCCTTGACATGATCGAAGATTACATCGATGAAATTTACCAGACGCTTTTTCTCTTGAACTTTAGCCTTGCTTCTCTATTGCATTCTCTTTCCATCAATGACCCTTCATTACACATGGAGATACCTTATTTTCCATCCTGACACTAATGCCAACTGTATAAATTTGTTCAAGACTGATTCATGTTTCCATCAATGAAAACACATAACCAACAATTCCAACAATCTCCTCGTTTGTCATTGAGGGAAACATATATGTAAAAAAAAATGAGTTTGTATCTTTTCTCCCCCTAGCACTGATATCCTTTTCTATCTAATGCCATATTTTTTTTCTTAAATTTGTTTTATTGCTTCTCTCCCCCTTTGACATCCATGACAAAGAGTGAGGCTCTGACTATTCCCCCCCCCCCCATGAATTTACTGACTTCTTATCTCAGTCCATTGGGATATTTATGTTCAAATAAGTAGTCTTCTTGATACTAATTTGTAGTGATACCAATTTGTAGTGATCAAGTATTTTAAACCTAATCTAATTACTTTCTTATTTGATAACCAAAATACTCCCCTTGAGTTTTTACTGTCTTTCCTTTGTCAAATAGGACAAGGGTATGAATCTTACCGATCTTCTTGATCTGCTTCTTATTCTTCTTTGAGATGTCACATGAATATCAATTGAGGATTTATACCAATTGATATAATACCAAATTTGTTACCAATTGATCTTTTATAATATCAAATTTAACTTTTTTGACTAATACCCCTTGAACCTCTCTGCTACTTTTTCTCTTCTCCTCCTTTTTAAAAAAAAATGACAAAAATGATCTTTTCTTTCTCCCTCTTAGGTTATACTCCCTCTAAGGTGATTCTTCCCTTTGTCCATTTCTCCTTCTTGTATTCTACAAATCCCCTATCAATGATTTTTCTTTTGACCACTAATATTTCTATGAGATATTCTTATTTTTTGACCTTTTCTTTCTAATTGTGTTTTTGGAGTTTTTTCATCTCCTTTCTTCTTCCAAAATTTATTAGGTTTTCTCCCTGACTTGAATGAATTATTTATGGATTGAATTTTTGAATTCATGCATCTTTGGCATCTATGCCCAAATCTATCACAATTGTAACATCTCATTTTATGAAAATGTTTTGATGTGCGCCCAACAAAATTGCATCTCCAACATCTAATTGAGTTTTTGGATTTTCCTGTATATATTTTCTCTATTTTCTTGCAGTCCATTTTTTTATGGAAAAGTTATGACAAGAAAAGAAATAGCCATTGAATGTGTTTCCATTCTTGAATTTATTTTGTCTTGAGAGATCTTTCTTTTGATTTTCTTCTTCATTTTTACTTCTATAGATTCCTTCCTTAACAAAATTCATGGCTTGTAGTTGGTTTGTGATTGCACCTTTTCCTTTTGAGAAGGATGATCCTTTCTCATGTTTGTAAATGGTTCTCCACTTGTCACTGTATTCTTTCTTATTGTATCCAAGACCAATTTTGTCATCAACTGATCTTTGACTGTTCCAAATCTTATCTAGGATAGATGTGCTATTCTGGAAATTGACAGTTTTATTTGTCTTTTCATTCATCTTTTTGAGATAGACTATTTCCAATTTCAACATGTGACATAATTCTTCCCTTTTGGATGATTACATCCTCCGGGTTTCTTCATTTTTCTTGGCATCCTTGAGTTGAATCTTTAGATTTTCATTATTGTATTCATTTATCTTCTTAAGGTTGATCATTTCTGATTTGAACATGTGACATGTCTCTTCCTTTTTAGTCAATTGAATCTTTAGGGCTTCTTCTACTTCCTTAGCATGTTCAACTTGAGTCTTTATATTGATGACTATTTTTTCCATCTCATCCAATAATTCTTTGCATTTAATAGTTTTTTCATATGTCTTCAACTCTTCCATATATTTTGTTAGATCAAAAACTTTAGTTTTCAATCGTTTGATTTCTTCCTTGTTTTCTAGCTGAATCTTTTTGAGTTTGATGGATTCTAATTCCAACATGTGGCATGATTCTTCCATTTTAGTTAATTGGATCTTTTTGGATTCTTCCTTTTTCTTAGCTTCTTCCATTTGAGTCATTATATCTGCATTAGTACTTTCATTTATCTTTTTGAAGTTGATGATTTCCAATTCCAACATGTGGCAAGAATTTTCTTTCCTATTTAACTGGATCTTCAAGATTTCTTCACTTTCTTTAGTTTCCTCAAGTTGAGTCTTTAGACTGTTAACCAATTCTTCTATTTCTTTTAGTACTTATTTTCTTTTATTGTCATGTGTCTTTAATTCTTCCATCTCTTCTGTTAGATTAGCAACTTCGGTTTTCAATCCTTTGATCTCTTCTTCTTTGTTTTCTAGTTGAATATTTTGCTCATGCTCTTCATGGTTAGATTGATATAATTGTTGTAGTAGAAAAATATCTTTCTTTTTAATTTTATCCAACTCTTAAAAAGTGCACATAGCTATGTAGTCAAGCTGGTCAGGAACATCCCTAGTAACTTCAATATATAGACCATTTGATGGTTCCATACTAATCACTTCAAATGTAGTTATAACATCATTTTAAAAATCTAATAGTTTTTCTTTGGTGAATACTGAGGTATTCATCAATTCCTTGATGTAGTAGTATTCACTATTGATGACTTGGGTTTGCATCAATTCTTTGATGGAATTGTCCTCTTCTATGTTTTGTTGTTTATTTTGATCATAATTCTCTTTTGCTGTATTTTGTTCTTCAATCTGATTGGATTTCTCCATTTCTGAGTTTTGTTCTTTAATCTGATTGGATTTCTCTATTTCTTTGTTTTGTTCTATAAACTGATTGGAATTCTCCATTTCTTTGTTTTGTTCTTTATTTTGATAATATTTCTCTTCTTTTGAGTTTTGTTTTGTATTCTGACATGAATCCTCTTTATCTGAGTCTTGTTCCTTACTTTGATAGAATTTCTTATCCTCTTTTGATTTATTATGATAACAATTTTCTAGCTGGAGCCATAATTCTTTAGCAGATTGTAGTGCCTCCTATTTTGTTTGACTTGGTCTGAAAATCCATCTTGGATTCCTTTCAAGGCTAATTAATTGTTTCTCCTTACTTCTTTTGCAATTTTAGTTTTGTTCTTTGAAGTATTTAAGTACCAAGGTTTACATACTACTGAATCCCAAACACTAGATCCTCTTGAATTCAGATATCGTTTCACTCCTTCCATCCATCAAGAGTAGTATGTTCTATCAAATAAGGGATATTCATTTGTGGAGAGAGTCATTTTTCCACCCATTTCTTCAGAATATACCTTCTAGTATTTAAATTGTGTTGAAGGCATCTTCTCTGATACCAATTGTTGAAATGTACACTTGACATTGAGAAGGGGGGTGAATCAATATCTAGAAATTTTGGATGTTTTTCACACTTTCATAGATTAACTGAATTAACTGAATAAGACATGAAATTCGATTAATTATTCATAAACATCTAAAACACAAATTGTATGAAGTAGATATAATATCTATCTTTTATGTATTTAACTTGTATGAATACATATAAAATAGATACTTTATTGTCTTCAACTTCAACTGAATATGAGAGATCCAATGCTCTGATGCCAATTCTTGAAATGTACACTTGACACTGAGAGGGGGGGTGAATCAGTGTCTGGAACTTTTGGTTGTTTTTCGCACTTTCATAGATTAACTGAATTAGCTGAATAAGATATGCAGTTCAATTAATTAGTCATAAACATCTAAAACACAAACTATGTGAAGTATATATAATATCTTTATTTTATTTATTTAACTTGTATGGATACATATAAAATCAATCATTTAATATCTTCAACTTCAACTGAATATGAGAGATCCAACTCTTTGATACAAGACCCAACTTGTTGATCTCAGATCCAATTGAGATGTGAGGAATCCAATCCTCATAACAAGACTTAGCTTGTAAACATGCACCAACCTGATAGAATGAACTTCCATTCAATCCATTATATATAAATATATTTAATCCACCAAGACACACTCTTCTCACCTTTTTTTCTTGTTTATATAGTCTTCCAACTGGTGTGAATTTGAACCATTGCGTCTTTTGATATTGAACCATTGTACCTTTTCATTTAAAAATAATATCATTTTTCCTTTTTATTATTTATTCATAATGCTCATGATTTAACTCTCTTTTAATCATGACTGTGTAACGGTTCATTTGTCCTCATGAGTTGATCACATATATGGATCGACTTATTATATCGATCTCATGCTTCTGTTTTATCCTAAATTCACCAACATATCATATTCGAGCTTTTACTGATGCTCTGTATTGTTATGGTGTTAATTCTCTGTCGAATTACTCTACCAACCTTGAGTTTTTTATAGAAATGAAATCTGTATGAGGCGCTTCTTTCAAACCATTTTCTCTGACTCAAATTGACTCTTTAGTATCCCCTGATCCTAATATGTCTCTCCACATGCTTCTATAATTATAGATATTGTTTCTGTAACTGCTGCCCCCTTCAATCCATTTTCATATGAACATATGTGTAGACCCACAATATTATTAAATTAAGCGATGTTCCCAATGCCTCATAGATTATGTGTTCATAAACCATGATCGGGGGCTGGAACCTAGTCCTCCAGACTTTATCCTTTGGGTGATTATCCCTTAAAATCATCCAATCTCTCGAAGTTTAAACTTCCTAGAGTGGTAAATCACTCCCAATTAGTATCCCCAGATTTAATCCTCACCATTGATCATTAGGATCAATGATCTGATCATTCCTCAATGGGATCTCATTACCCATAAGGCACTTATTGTTATCCAATGCCAGGGACTTAATCATGAGCTAATATGGATGGTCCTTAGTTATTTTGTGACTTCTGGCTTCGAGGATTAGTTGATAACATAAGATTGGTATTCTTCGAAGTGGTTACCTCTCACAATAGTCTGATCCAATGGTTAGAATGTTTTCCAGAACCAAATAAACAATCTAGATTTAGTCCTTACACTATCCTTCCACTAGCTTAATCCAATGGATATGACTTAATCAAAGTTTGAGATGGACAAACATTATTTATTTTGGTATTTCGGGACTTCAAGAATTTGTAATGTTCACACCTTTAGTGCTTTCAATTTTCCTGAAGTCATTACTCCCATAGAAACGTAGTATGCGATATCAATTGTGATGACGTGGACTCTCAGTATGTGAGCCATGTGTCACCCTGATATGTGACTTTCAAAGACTTTACATGTCATATTATTTTGACACATGTCACCATATAATTGGGCCATGTGTTCTTGCTAATGTGGACTGAATTATGTGGACATACTAACGTGTATTGCATGTGTCCTTGTGACATGGACCCTGATGACTTAGGACTTTGGGGTTTTGGAGGTCCAGGTAATTATTTCTCCAATTTTCACCGGAGTTGGTCAACACCGAAGTGGTTATCATGGAAGTGCTTACACTATCCTTCCACTTTGATTTCATCCAACGACTATGATCAATTCTAGATCAATGGTCCATATTCATTTCGGCCTTTGGGACTTCGGGTTATTCACTTTTTCCCACTTCCCAATTCTCCTGAAGTGAGATTCTCCAAATAATAAACATCAAGTACCTTGAATTCATATAATGGTCCTTCTTTAACCCAAAAAGCTTAAAATGTTCCAACGATTGTCGAGACTTCGACTATTCAGGATCTCGAGCCTTTGGCCTTTCTTATACTATCCTTCCAATTTACTCGATCCAACGATCAAGATATTTCCCAAAGTGTTCCTTAGATTAGACGACTGGCCTTTCTTCATGAATTTGGGCTTTGAGAATTCTGGTTCAATTCAAACTCCTTTTGACCAAAGTGGTGAGCGCCGAGGTTGACCAGTTTTACTCATATTTAATCCAACGAATGAGATCTTTCCCGATGTTATATGAGGATTTAAGTCACTCCCAAATCTTCAATCAGACAATAATGATTCTCTCCTTCTTTACGCAGGTTTTCTATGTGATCCAACGATCATAATTACAACTGAATTCTGGATGAATGAATCCAGTTGCTTGATTTTTATTAAGGTTTCCGCCTGTAAAAATTCTCTTTCTGAAACCTGATCTTCTGTGAGACTTCAAAAGAATTATCTCTTATGAGCTTTGGAAAATGTACCTATAACAAAGATCATCGATCCTTGATAGTGATCGAAGATTACATCCATGAAATTTACCAGACGCTTTTTCTTCTGAACTTTAGCCTTACTTCTCTGTTTCATTCTCTTTCCATCAATGACCGTTCATTACACATGGACAAACCTTATTGTCCATCCTGACACTAATGCCAATTGTATAACTCTTTTCATGATGGATTCATGTTTCCATCAATGACAACACATAACCAATAATGCCAACACGTGAAACTTGACTAAGGTTAAAGTAGTTGTAAAGTGTCGTGTGACCGTCAACTGTGGCCCCATGGGCCTGTGGTTAAGCATAAAAATACCCGATCCCCCGTAATAAACACTATATTGAGACATGTCTCGGATGATGACAATAGGTGGAAATGGTAAAAAGCAAGTTTATTATAATTTAATTATCTTTTTTCCAATCGTAAACCGCCATGTGTTCAACTGCATTTTAAAAAGGGTAAAGGTAAATTCATTGGTTATTTTTGAAATCACAAAGAGTTTTATAAAACCAACAACAAATTCCATCTTACTAGTGCACCATTTCAACCTGAGCATATTCCTCCGAGAATATTCTTTCCGGGTAATTCACAATATATTTCCCCTTATCTTTCTTATCATTTAAATTGAGTCATTTGAGTTAGATTAAGCTAGAAAAACAAATAATGTGCAAGAATAAGACTTGGTCATTAAAGATAAATCTATCTTTGACCAAGTTTTATCTTTTGACCCTTTCAAATTACACGAGGGAGCAACCAAGAATTTTAGGGATTTAGTATATCATTATGAGGCATGGGAATTTGATATAGCGAAATTTTTAGTACCCCAAGTGTATGATCTCCCCGAGTTTGTCATCTAGTGCACCTAGAACTATATTCCCTCCAAGATAACCATAATTTACAAAAATGGGTCTGTGGATATCGAAATAACTCCTCAGTCTATTTCTAAAATGCTAATATGGGAACTAAACCCCACAGTGAAATATTAAACAAAATTGTATTGGCCAAATGTTTCATAGAATTAAAACATGAAGATAGATTTTCCCTTTTATAGACATATCTATGCAGAAATATTGGTGTTCCTTCAAACAATGTTGTTCTCGAATCTAGCTTGTTTTCTGAAATTCCAAGACAAATTGTCTCTATGATTTCTATGATTTTATGAAATGATAACAGACTTGTGGTGGATGTTCTTGTGTTAGGCAATATGTTATCAATTTTTCCATTTATAGTCAAACCCATAACCAAATTAAATTATTCCAATTATTATCTAATCAAATTCATCATCAACTGTTAGAGTTTGAAACTCTTAGGAATTTTATATTTCAATCATACCTTGTTCACCTCTTCCTAATTTCTCAAGCCTTTCATTTTTTACATCTTGGAGTAAAAGTCAAAGATGAAATTGAAAATCCAGTGTCAATTATTCATTGGACATATCTGATTAAAAATAAGACTCTAAATGATGGATTCTTAGAATATATCGACCAATTCATGTGAAAATCCTACCAGATCATACATGATGAAATTCCCCCTAGAATATTCCAAGAATGAAAAAAATTATTACAGACGAGTCTAGAAAGGAGAGTAGGATACTGGTACATCTTTGAGAATTACACTGAAATCAGAATCTATGGTTATGAATTTCAACCTTTTCTCTTATCTATTTTCTTGACTCCCATAGTATTTTCACTAGAGTACATTAGACAAATATTAAATTCAGATGACATTCATTTTGTATCAAGTAAATACAAGGCCACTTTTAAATTAAAGAAAGAGGTAGGACATTTTATTGTCAATACCATATCAACATTACAGGTTACAACACAAATTCTCTCAAATATGGGATTTCAACAAGGAGGGGTATGGATGTATGACCCTCATTCGGTGATTTCCTAAAAAATAATATTACATGGACATGATCCTTATGAAAATATGCACAAAGCACAAATGCAGCTACTAGAAAACTAAAACAACTGGGAAAATGTACAAAACATTTTGTGAATTCATAGTAAAGTACTAGAGCTACCTTCAAATCATCCAATGACAAATATCCTCAACAGTGTGAGAAGACATATAAAATAAAGACTCCAAAATCAGCCTCAAAGGATTTAGAGATAGAGGAAGAAAGATCAAATAAAAGGCAGAAAATAGAAGTACTCGTGTTGGATTACTGAGAGGGGGGTGAAGCAGTAATAGATATTTTTAATCCTTTTTAACCAAAGTATATAAGTGTTTTTCTATATTTATGATCAATATACCATTATTATTCAACACATGAAGAGTAAATAAACCATGAACAATGAACAATCATACATGTACACATTACACTGATATTTTTACATGGAAACCCAATGAGGGAGAAAACCACTGAATGTTTTTTCTTATATGTATTTAAGAATTACATTCATTGGAAGCACCAAATTCCTTTGTTCTCCAGCTACAACTGGAAGGAGGCTCCGACCCCCTATATTTGCCGGATACAACCTGAGGGAAGCTCCAACTCCCCAATTCTTTGGATACAACCACCTATCCTTGCCCTGTCCAACCACCCTGAAATATAAGTGTCAAGTAAATGATGAAACCATTGACACACTATCACTATGAGATATACCACTGTAAACTTGTACCAATCTATGCCAACAACCTATAACCAACCTATACCAAGAATTTGTAGTAAATCTGTACCAACATATACCAAATACACGTACCAATAATATCCTCAATATATAATATCTGATAACATGGATCTCATACTATACCAACAAATTCAGTGATACATCATAACCAAAATCAAAATAACACAAACCCTTATAGAAAACCATGTGTCAAACCTCATCAAAAATATGTCCAAATATGTGTCTTCAAGCATGAACTAGCCATATACCAATATCACTAAAAAGTGCCTCTCACAAAATACCATAAGATATACCAATAAGACTCAAGCATGCAACACCAATATAGTTCAATAGATCTGCCTCAAAACCATTCTACAACAAGAACTAAACTTCCAAGAGGGAATCCAACAGATTTAAAAGGAAAACCCTCAACCAGATTCATAGATTCAACACTACACATATGAAAACCATACCTTTTTATTTTTGTAGTTGTATATCTATTACGGATTTGTTTATGTAGCCGTGATTTGGTTGCCGTGATTTTGTTGTTGAGATTGTGTTGCCGCAGTTATGCTGCCGCGATTATGCTGTCACGGTTTTGTTGTCGTGATTATGTTGTCATGATTTTTCTGCTTCGATTTTGTTGCCGCTATTCTACAACCACGATTTTTCTGCCGCAAATTTGATCTATCAATAATACCTTTCAAACAACCTTTCACAAATGGATATTCAATTATATTCAAAAAATAGGTTCCAATAGGAGACCCTTTCTCTCTTATTTATACTCTCCAAGTAGCTTCTTCTACGGGTTACCTTCTAACCAAATTAACCCAACTTCCTTCTTTTAGGGATAACCCACTTCTAATCACTTTTCCACTTATAACCACTTTATCCATAAATAGTAAACTCTCCACTTCTAGTTGCAACTAATTTATTTTTAATTATTTTCTTATTGCAACAACTTAACCCATGATTAACTCCTAGTTTCACCCACTTTGACTAGTCAACTTATTTTAGGATTTTCTAGAATAATTTGACTTCTTTGACCTTCTAGGGGATTCTAGACAACTCATGAGGGTTCTCCAACTTCACAAGGTCATAACTCTCTAACTATGAGGAGTTACGTGGCATTCCACATATCACTGGAAATAGAATCACATGTACTATCCATATAGAATAGTATTACCTACAAATATATTGATCTTCATGTATTTATATCTCAAAAAAACTTGAGTCCCTTAACCATACTGTTGGGGATACCAGAATTTTCTACTAGACATGCTTCAAGGATTGACATCAATGAAAACCAACCAAATTAATCAACAAATCAATGAAACAAAAGATCAATAATTATAGGAAGAAATAACACTAATGGAAAAATGACTTGATGTGATTTTGGAAGTATCATCATTAGATAATCCAAAGAGTACATAGGGTCAAAGTGAAATAGAATCGGGGAGCACAGATCAAGTGAAGCAAATAAATCATGTTCATCATTTCATGGATATCAGGAAAATGGATGCAAATATAAAACATAACATTCTCCCTAAAATATTTGAACATGATACATCTCAGACCAAAATGTTATCATATGTGGATTATGAGAAGGGAATATTGAACATAGCAGTCATAGAGCCAAAATAATAGAAGAAGGTTACTAACATTTCTATTGATATTCATGTAGTTCATCCATTGGATAAAATCTATCTTTCTTTCTGTGTGAGATGATTTCAAGGAGAGAAGAGAGTGCATCGAGGATGCGAGCAACTACATCATTAATTTCCCCCTCATGAGCTAGACAACCCACCCGGAGAACATGCATGCATTTGAACCGATCGCTGGAGAGAGACAAAAAATGACAAAAAGCGCTTGGGCGCTGTACTATGTATAATATATTCATCCTATATAGATAGATGGATATATACAAATAGAAATATATATCAATTCATATATTTTTAGATATCTGTATATCGATATACAGATATAGATATCAAGCTAGATGTATCAAGATCTATATATGTCCATCTATGAAGATATTTCTATGGATACATCATGTTTTGCTGCCATTTCATTTCCCAAGCCATAAGAAGAAGCATGCGAACTTGAGACACTTTAGGTCAAGCCTTTCTTTGTTCTTAGCAAATGAATTGGGAACAAAAATCCACACTATGCTAGCTATGCTTGCTTCCAAATATTCGATCGATTCTTACTTCATAGAGCGAGCTAATAAAGTTCACTAACAAAACCCTACCCCTTTTATCTATTCAATAAATGGGGATTCTCTCACTTACCTTCGCTATGACCAAAGTGAGAACATTACCTACCTTCTCTATGCTTAAGTGATAACCCTAAGCTATGGGAAAGGTCCTGAAAGGTCTTACCTAAGCTATCTAGCTAGAAGGTAAGGTCAGTCATCACTTACCGGGTGAAAATGGGAGGTAAGGTATAAACCCACTTACTTGAGCATGGAGTTAAGTTATAAAATTTGGTTGGCATGCAAGATCCTTGATAGACCCTTTCTTTCTAGATGGCTTAGTCATTCGTGAATTATGAAAAATTCTTTCACTACGATAGATAGATAAATCGGTTGCCTACACAAATTCTGGCCCCGCATCACCCATCAACGCAAGTGTGTCCTGTTGACATCTCGAATCAAGATTTTTTTGTGACATGCTATGTTTTCTCCCTCATTTATAGTAGGTTGATGGTTCGCATGCCTAACACACTTATGTTTTTGGATGGCCTTGTGTGTTTGTAACTATAGGTGACCTAACGGCCGCCGCCCAACTAGACATACCAATAGTCATAGGATTTGTATGGGCTACTGGGAAGTGGGAAATAATATTCATAGGATCGATTTGTCTTAAAGTGGTCAAGGAAGTATATATAATAGAAATCACTCTTAGAGTATAAATGAAGGGAGTGGAATAAAGTGTCGCTTCAAAAAACATGGGTATGGGAAATCTCGAAAACCCATAGGTTCCCAATTTTGAAGGAATTCCTGTCGAGATTATGGATACAACCGTAGGTGCCTCTACATGAGTTTCGGGTAACCATATATGAAATGGTACCATAGTCATTTTGACGGGGAAAGGAGTGAGAGAATAAATCCATGGAAATATTTGGCGTCACTCACTAGATTTTGTGGTTGATAAGATTTGTAAATCGATGGTTCTTGTTTGGGAGAGAATCAACAGAATAACTAGTAGCATAAGAACATATATGAGTGAGGTGTATGAAGGAAACTGATATGATTCCCTGATATTTCTTTGTCTCAAACCCCATACCCCTATAGTGATAGGAGAGTAAGGGGTATCCCCAGAGCTTCGGGTGTAGGTCAAGAAAAAGCTGCAGTGGGTAGCCACTCCCTTCTCAGAGAACTGTACGTGATACTTCCACATCATATAGATCTGTCCTGGGATAGATAGTCATTCTTGTCCCTTTTCATTATCCCACAATCCATGCATGTACTTCCTATCTTCACTTTCTCATTTTTGTCTTGCTTGTCTCTCTACTGAAATATATTTCATGGAAACCAACTATATCCAATCTTGGTTGGCCTTTCACCTTTGGTAGTGTCCTGACCCTATTATATTGAATATATATGTGATTATATATAACCTTTGAATAAAGAAACTAGAGGTCATAAATGATAAGCTAAAAAACTAGCTTAAAAATAAGAAATTGGCAAATAGAACCAGGAAAATGAGAGTGGAAGAATTAGAAAATTGGGTGATGGACCTGGGAGATAATCCAAAATATGAATCATTTGTGCAATCTCTAATGAAAAAAAGGGATACAAATATCCAGGAATTAAATAAAATTTTTAAATTCCTAGAAATTTATCATGTACAGATCCTATAATTACAACAAATTCAGGGAGAAAAATAAAATCTTTTAAAGAAAATGATATAGATGGAAGAGAAAATCGAATTGTATGGAAAGAATATTGAGACTCTAAGAGGTAGGCCATATTCATCTCAATCAATAGAGTCATTAGATACAATAGTTGGATTGTAAAAAAACATTAGTTGACTTGAACCTGAAGGGAGTTGAAATTGAAAAGTTGAAGAAAATAATTTCAACACAGGGTGAAGAAATCAAGGACAAGGATAAAGTTACTAGAGAGTACCAAAATATGACAACTAAGATACAAAGATACATGGAGAAAATGAAGAACAAGTTTTTAGGAAAACCCTCCCTGATAGGGGCCCAACACATCATTTGGGATGAAATTGTTAGTGAAGTTGAAAAGATTTGGGACTACTTCAAGATGATATATGATGATATTTAATTGACAGATGGAGCAGATGGAGTTATAAAGAAATCATTTCATGAATTAGGATCTAAACCTCAGTTTTCTACTCAAATTATAAAATTCCTAAATTCCAGTTCTCAAGAAACATTGAGAAACAAAAGTGTCATAGACAAAATTTCAATGGTTATGGAAAATGAAAGGATTTTTACAAAAAATAATATCATAAAGAAATCTCAAAATAAATGCATAATGGTGAAGAGAAATCTTGAATCTTTCACAAATAAGTTTGAGAATTTAGTGAATATGGGGTTACCTTCTGCATGGGATGATAAAATGAAGCTTATGTCATATGAAATATAAGAAAAAATTGTATTCATTGACAGGGAAAAAGAGGATAAATTTTAGGGGATGGATGATATTTTGAGAGGACAGGCCATTGTATACATACTCATATATGATTTATATCTTATCTAGGAAACAAAAAACTTGTTTTCAAATCCTCCTACATATGAAAAATACATAGAATTAGATATTGCATACATGAAAATGTAGTCATTTAGTTATCCATCGAATGAAAATTGGAATAATATCATCCAACTGTTGAGAGGATGACTCACCAAGAAATTTGAAGAAAATCAGGATTTTTCTTCTCCAACCATCCTATTTTATAGAAGTCAAAGATTTTGTTGTATTTGGAAATATAGGAAAGGGGATCGAATAACCATTTTGGTTAAAACTTGATTTGTGTAAATATCTATGAACAACATAATGTAAATAAGTTTATTTTTGGGCTCGAAAGAGATCAGATCTTTCATAAAAAATTTCAAGTTTTGGGAGATTCAAACTTCTATGCATTAGTTCATGTGACTACTTTTCTTTATGTTTTCTTCATGATCATAGATTCTTGTTGAATGTATCTTTTGCCATGATTGTGACAACTTAGGTCAACAACTACTATTACAAATATCAAAGGTATCTTTAAAATTTGCATATTTGTGAGATATACTGTGAGTATTGATCAGACCTGCACTTCCTTCATTTCACCTAGTGAGTAAGGAAGAAGCATTATTTTCTATTCATTTTATATTCTGGTTCAGATATATATTCCATTATTATTTCTTGTTTCTGAAAGTTAAAATAATATTTATCAAAAGATACTTTATTTTACCTTCATCTTTGTTTTTCTCTCTTCTTTGATTCTTTAAAATATTCAATTGTCTGATACATATAAATTTTTCCTTCAAATATTGATCTTTAAATATTTAAAGACTAGTAATATAATCCCAAAATAAAATAACAAAAACATGTTGTTTCAAGACAAAAAAATTAATAAAATTCAATCATAGTAAAACAATGCATTATCAAAGTTTCCTAGCTAGAAACATCTCAAGGGTTACAACAAGACCATGATTGTCACTTAAAATTTTGTCCCCTCTTCAAATTTTCAAAGGAGCCAAGATAAAGGGAAGGTGACGCATGGCCATAAAAGGCACGAGGAAGGATATTTTAAATAGGTGTGGGATATAATGATCGTGCACCATATCAGTTGATGTATAAGATGACATACACCTGATATTTAACCTCACATTTAGGTTTCCTCGCGAATCATTATACCATTACTTGTAGTTGATAAAGGACACAAATCATCGACTCCACATGCACACCCAAGCAAGCTACAAATCCCATAATATTTTTGTCAGTTTTAACAAATCGTTTCATTCCATCAGTGGCCTCAACAAGCATGTGTTGATCCCTTATAAGAGAAATTCCTTATGAGCATAAGAAACCAATATGTGAATGGTTCATCTTATAAAGGTGAATTACTAAGATGCCAGGTGTCATAGGAGATGACCCACCTGCATAGTCTCTCTCGTCAGGAGATAACGACCAACCATCCTATCTAGAGATGTCTGGATAATTTGTTCTGCAACTTACAAAGGGGAGGAGGTCCCTATCTTCTCCTATCGATTCAAATTTGAGAGCAATATGACATCTGGTAGTCCATCCTAAGGTGAAATTTCACAATTTGACCAACACTTTATAGAATCTTGAGGAACATGATTTAAAGAGTTGGTCAATTGTGCTCTGCATCATGGAGTGGTGGTGGTTGAGAGGAAACGATTAGATGTCCTCCCAACTAGCCAAGGACCTCAACCATTAAAATTTTGAGCATGTCCATTGCAACATTCAAAGGTTCAATTGAGTCACCTATAATAATATAGATATAATCTCAATTGGAAAAACAAAACACTCCCCATGACAACATCAATGGGTTAAAACTTTGGTGGTCAAATTAAGTAAAATCGGTTGGAAAACCAAAGCCAATATCAAGAACTTGTTGTAACATGAGATGGTTTTCATCTATTTAGAAACCGTTCCAAGACATATTTAAACCTTTTTTAGGACACAAGATAGATATTGGATGAGATAGGGCTCTCTCATCTAATATAAGAACACTAATTTCCCACTGTCACTAAGCAACAATTCTAACAATTAAGCAGAGGTGCCAGATTTGATGCTAAACACGGTAAAACATAGTGGATAGGGTTTAAAAATTAAATGATAGCTAACTGGAATAAAGGTTTGTAAATCCATCAGATCATATTCCTAATCCATTGGGCATGGAGTATCAAACAAAAAAGTATTAAAGATGATAATGAAAAGGTGAAAGAAATAAGAAGGACAATAAATCTCAAACCATAATAGAGGGAAAAAACAATATTTATCAATCCTAAGATGAAGAAGGATTCATTTGCTGGGAAATAAACAATGAATCCAATGAATATAAAATGAAAGTGTATGGATGTTATTGGAAATTTTTTTAAGTGCTAAGACAAACTAATCTCCCTAAATTCAACAAGAAATTAGAACAAAACATAGCAGAATACAAGCTTCTCCTTAGATTTCATTGTAATGTAAACTAGTTCAAAGAGGGACAAATGGCATACCATTTAAATGTCGTTTGATCCTCGCTAGTATCGTCCTTGCTCCATATTTGTATTTTTGGGATGTTGAACCTGTTAAGAAGCACAAACCAACAAAGAGAGAGAACACCAATATAT
>ML784298.1:1175576-1188109 GCA_009831015.1 Picea engelmannii | reverse complement strand
TTACTTTTGTGTTAAATTTCCTAGTTTAGGTGTTTTAATTTGGTTTTTTTATATATATTTTATTTTTTGTGTGTGTTTTTTTTAACTTTTCTAATGTTTTTGGACAATAAATATTTTTTATCCTTTTTTTTTCTCATTTAAGCTTAGTTTATATATATTTTTACTTTCTTTGTTTTTTTTTTTCCTACTTTAATTTTCAAAGTTTTTCTTTGATTTTGTAATTAAATAAATTTTCTTTTTAATTTTTTTCCTTTCTTTTTTAATTTTAATTCTTTTTATTTTTTTAGTTTTTAATTTATCAAAAAAAATTCAATTATATTATTTTGCTAAATATTTAGAAATAGTGTTATTTAACTACAATGATTTTCTATGTATTAAAGTAAAGGTAAAAAATGTGTTAAAAATGATATTTTCCACTATATTAAAAAAAAAAATGGAACCATAAATTAATTAAGGAGACGAAAAATCGTATTTAAAAAATGTAAATGGTAAAACATATTTTTAAGATTGAAAGAAGCATGAAAAATGAATAAAAACATTGTTGTAAAAAAATAAAATAAATTGAAAATAGATGAAAAAAAAACATTTAGAAAAAAGTGGAAAGATTATGTATCGGAAAATTTAAAATATAAAAAAAAAACACCTAAAAAGGGAGGGGGGTGCTACTGTTAGCACCATTTTTAAAAACAGGGTAAAAAACTTGATCCCCCCCAAAAGGAGAACTCTATCGAGTTCTCGTTAAGTTGGTAACTATGTTTTTCCTCATCTCATGCCTTGAGGACAAGGTTATTTTTAAGGGGGAGGGAATGTTAGGGACCTAACCTCCCTAACCCCTCACATAGGTAGAATAATATGTTTTCCATGTAATAAAAACCAATATTAATAGGACCTAGTAATAAGGAAAAATAAGTCAAATGTAATAATACCTAATAAAAGATTCCACTTCTAGAATATCTTCCTCTATATTGTTCCTCTGATAGATATATTTAGTATAAATAGGAGTCGAGGGCATGGGAAGTCTTGTCTTGAGAATTATTGTAATAGAGTGTTGCTCTGCTGGAAGTTTCCCCCTTGAAGAGGTAAGTGAACATTGTTTCCTATCGATAAAGGTATTATTTTGGTGTTGTGGTTTTATATATTGTGTTGTTACACTGTTATTCTCTACAATATCTATTTTTTTTTCTATTATAATAGATCTGGGACCTTACATTCTCATGAGAATGATTGGGAAAAATATTACAGAAGGATGACATTGTCTAGAAGACCCGGGTTTAAGAATTAACAACTACCCATGGAAAGAAATCAAGAAGGAAACTACAGAGGAACAACACCATTCAGAAGATCTTTGAGTTATCAAACTATCTTTATTGGTTCATTTTATTCTTGTAACAATTTTGGTCAAAAAGCTATAAACTAGAAAGCTTATGCTAATAACATAAGAAACTATGAAGATCATCCTAGAATTAGTCATCTCAGAAAGCCTCATGAAGCATACAACAGAAACTATAACAATTTTGGCTTATTAAACGATGAAGTAGAATGTTATAAATGCAACAATTTTGGACACACGACCAAATATTGTAGATTGAAAACTCCTACAAAGGAACCAAAGAATGAATTCAACAATCATAAAAAAGGACCATCAAGAATTTGGATAAGGAAGAAGGATAAACTAAATGTTGAAGAATATTCCCTTGCACTACAATCCCAAAGCAGAAGAAGTGATTGGTACGTTGACAATGGTTGTTCAAAACATATGAAAGGTGAAAAGAACAATTTTATAACTCCGAGAAATGAAAGAGATGGATCAGTTTCATTTGGTAATGACAACTGAACCATAATTATAGGGAAAGGCACAACCAAGCTTGGCAGTAAGGATGCCAAGGAAAAAAATGTCCCACTTGTTGAAAACATGAAGCATTATTTTCTAAGTTTGAGTCGAATGTATGATCAAGAACATAGACTTATATTTGACTCAGAAAAGTGTGAGATAAGAAAAGAAGGATCGAGAAAATTAGTGGCTACAACAGTAAGGACTCCAAACAACATATACATATTAAATGAGATTGGAAAGGAAATATGTTGATTAGGAAAGGAAAATGAAAGTTTGATTTGGAATAGAAGAATGGGACACATGAACTTTGACAATATGGTCAAAATTAGCAAAAAGGAAGAATTAAGATAAATGTCCTAAATCTCAAAACTAGCTAGTACTATGTGCAAGCATTGTCTACATGGAAAACAGACAAGAACAAAATTTAGATCAAAGGAATACTCTACAACAAATCCATTGGAAATTGTGCACATTGATCTATGTGGACCAATGAAAACAAAATGACTAAATGGAGAACAATACTTCATGCTACTTATTGATAACTATACAAGAATGATTGCAGTTTGTTTTCTCAATAAGAAATTAGAGGTATTCATAAAATTTGAAAACAAAATGAATTCGAGAATTAAGTGTTTAAGATCAGAAAATGGAGGAGAATTCATATCAAAATAATTCATGGAATTTTGTGAGGAGCATGGAATAAAAAGGCATTTCTCAGTAGCTAAGACACATCAACAAAATGGAGTTATTGAAAGGAAGAACAAAACTGTAACAGAGATGGCCAAAACCATGTTGAAGGATTCCAAGTTGAGTAATATATTTTTGTTACAAGAAGTGCACACATTCTTTCATATCTTGAACATAGGAATTCTTAGAAACAATAGTGACAAAACACCATATGAGTTATGCAAGGAAAGACCAGAAAATGTAAAAAATTTTAGAGCATTTGGAAGCAAGTGCTACATAAAAAGAGAAGATGACAAAGTTGGAAAATTGAATTTTCGAGTTGATAAAGGAATATTGGTTGGCTTATCAAGCAAGAGAAAGGCATACAAATGTTACAATCTGAGACTCAACAAGCTAGTGGAAAGTATAAAAGAAAAAATTGATGAAGCAGAAGTACCAAAGATCAAAGAAGAAAGGAAAAATCCAAATGAACAAGAAAGAGAAGAATAACTAAAAGAAGAAGTAGTAGAAGAAGAAGACGAAGAAAAACATACATAAGTAGAACATGAAGAGAATTACCAACATGACTTTTTGATTCCATCCAAGAAACCTAACCATCGGGTTCAGAAGAATCATCCACCAAAACAAATTATTGGAGATAAAAGAGCAGGAATACAAACAAGAGGAAGTAATATGTTTCATACACTAGAGTAGAGACACATTGCAATACTATCCACAATTGAACCCAGAATCTTTTAGGAAGTCAGTAATGATGAACATTGGGTCAAAACCATGAAATATGAACTACATCAAATAGAGAAGAATGAAACATGGGAACTGGTGCCAAGATCGAAGAGCAAAAATGTGATTGGTACAAAATGGGAGTTTAGAAATAAACTAAATGAATATGGAAATGTAACCAAAACAAGGCAATATTAGTATGTAAAGGATATGCACAAGTTCAAGGAGTTTATTTTGAAGAAAATTTTTCCCCTATTTCTAGAATGGAAGCAATTAGACTGATCTTGGCATATGCATGTTCCAAGAGAATAAAAGTATATCACATGGATGTAAAATCAACATTTATAAATGGTGAATTAGAACAAGAGGTATACATTGAACAACTAGAAGGATTCCTACTGTCAGAAAGGGAATATTATTTTTGCATATTGAATGAATCTCTGTATGGAATTAAACAAGCCCTTAGAACCTGGTATTCAAGATTGGACAAGTATTTGTAGGAACAAGTATTCAAAAAGGGTAATCCATATATTAATCTCTATGTAAAGGTTTATAGAAAAAACATACTTATCATTGAAGTATATGTGGATGACATTATATTTGGAAGTGATGATGATAGGATGAGTAAGAAGTTTTCCCAAGACATGCAAAATGAGTTTGAAATGTCACTATTTGGTGAATTGACATTATTTTTGGGACTTCATATATCTCTGCAAGATGAAGGAATTTTCATTTCCCAAACCAGGCAAATCAAAGAAATGTTGAATAAGTTTAGAATGGAATATTTCAATTCAGTAAATACTCCTATGGTGACCAGTTGCATGTTGAGAAAACGTGATGAATCTAAGGAAGAAAATAAAAGACTCTATAGATCAATGATTGGAAACCCACTCTATAGATTGGTTCCTTTTGTTATGCTTCCACCGATTAAAGGAAAATGGATGAGAGGAGGATTTGGCATGAACTCTTCTTTCGTATTAAGAAAGACAAAATTAATGGTCATCTATTGTGTGATGGTGAGTTAGCGCTTTAAATTATTGACAAACTGTAAAACTCATGGTAATTACTCGACACTTGAATAAATAATTTGGACTTATTCGATGCGTTTTCTCTATTGGTATAGAGGATGGAATAAAAAACCATATGGATAATATTTGGGACCTATATTTCAAACTCCAAAACATAGGTTTAGTCACTTGGACCTAAAAACTATCATAAGCCCTAAATGAGCCAATTCTCATTATTTGAATGGAAATCAATTATAGATTAAACATATTCCATATGCATCGAGGATTTGGTTGAGGAAATTTTCAAATTGATTTGACCAGGTAAATAGAGACATAGATATACATGGTTCACCCATCGTGGGCTACATCCACCAGAGAAATTTTCCAGGTCCTTCCTTATTATTATCCAACAAAAATGAAGGGAAACAACCTATAACACACCTGCTATAACTTCCTCTTGTTTCTCTCACAATATCCTCTCTCGGAATACAATATTCACTATATTCCATAGTCGAAATACACTTCCCTCATAAAAGAGGGTTTCCTTCTAGGGAAAAAAATCCCAAAAACAACTTCTACTGTCAGATCTGGGACCTTTTAATAAACGGTCAAGATTGACTATGAAATTACAATATTTTACAAGGCAATTTTCCCAAATTTTTTCTTCAGGGGAACTACCCTTGTGGACCCCCTAGCGACAATAGTAGGGGGTGGGGAAACCCCCCACACCCCACTTTAGGGAATGGGGTTCAAGCACGGCTAAAAAAAACCTCTGAATTGGGAAGATAATTAGGCTCCAAAACCAGTTGTGCTCTTTGTGGATTCTTATACCTGCTATGAAAACCCTTATCATTCTCAGTTGAAACAAACTAACTGTACAAACTATAAACTAAAACAATCTACACACTACAAATTGAAAAGAGATTGTTCTAACTACTGAACTCAAAACTTGAAAACTAAGGAAAATTCTCAATAGAGGAGATTATTTATGTACACTAATATCCTACTCTAGTTAGCAACAACCTCACTCATCAAGTAATGTGAAATTTCCAGTAAAGCGAGAAAAATATTTTGATTCCAAGATGATCAAACCTTCCACTTACAATTAACCAAGAAAAAATAAGTATGGATGATTGAAAATCAATGTGCATATAAAATCCATAATTAAAGTGAAAGGACAAATAAAATCTAACACCACTTGATGATTCAAGAAAAAATTCCATACGATCTTGAAAGACATGAAAAATTATCTCCTCTTGATCAGCTATAAAAGATAGGAATCCTTCATCCACAAAATTATCCTCCTTGTATAGATGATTGAACTCAATTTCTGAAATATATGTTTTCCTTATGAAGTAAGGTTGTTCCACTGGTGCACATCCAAGTGATATTTGTTTAAGATAATCAATAACTGTGTCCTTAAGAATGATGGGTAGCAGTATATCTATTTGTGAATCATCATAAAAAACTCATACATATCATAAACTGGTCTAGTGTTGTATACTTCTACATATGTGAATGTATAAATCTGCTCCCTAAAACCATTTTATGTGCCTTTATAGTTGTCATCTACAGGTTCACTATTGTAAAATTCCATGTGTGTTGATGTAGAAATATGCTCCTCATCATCTTGGTATTCATCATATCTAAGATGATTGTTTAAACTTCTTAAAACTTCAAATGCATAAACCTTCGTTTCATGATATTCATGAAAGGATGGTTGTGTATGGACAACCTGATCTTCATAAAAACTTGAAACAACAATTTCATCATAGAAAAAACTATTATAAACATCTGAGATAATGTCAAATCCATCTACATCCTTGCTATCATCAGCTTGAAAGAATTCTATATTCAATGAACAATCAAAAAAACCTTATTTAAATTGTTTATTCTCTTCCTTAAGAAGAGAGATATCATTTTGTTCAATAAGAGCTTGACCTTGATACTCTAAGACAAGAAACAAAATTGTACCTTCTTGAAAACTTTCAGGTGCATCTTCATGATTGTAATGTTAAGATACATCTGAAATATTTGTTTCACTGTCACAACTATAAGCATATTATTCTTCAATATCTTGATCACTTTCTTCATCACTAAATCCTTTATCATCATAATTATTTTTAGGTACCTGTTATTTCAACTCTTCATTACAGTAATGCTCGTAGCAAAGCTTAGATAGATAAAAGATTTTTCAATGGTAATGAAACACAACATGAAAATATTTCAGAGAAGTTATACAAGTTGTAGGTAAATATTTATACCATTGTCTAGAATCTCCATCCAATGATATCATGAACATTTTCACAAGAACATATTCATGAAAAATACATGGTTGATGCATGAATTCATGAAAATATATCAAGTGATGAGATTGACAATCATCATCATCTTCTCTAAATCTAGGAAGGCAATCTTCCCAATCTTTTGTACTAGGAATATCATTAGGAAAATTGGGTACATTTGAAAAGTCAAATGGAGAATACATCGTAGTGATATTAGCAACAATTTATCTTGACATTTGAAAAACAATGGATTTTACAGTGAAATCAAAATGGAGTCACCAAGTGAATAACCACATAGCTTATGTCTATTCCTTGTTCACCTTCAAGAATCAGATATGATATTCATAAAACCCCGGGGAAACTATTGAACATTTGTCCCCGAAAATGGTGCCAAAAAGAAACCATGGTTTCTTGTTGTTTAGAAACCATGCCAAGGAATATTTAAACCTGCTTTAAGCCATAAGTTGGCTCTTGTACCAAAGAGGGCTCTCTCATATAATATAAGAACACTAGTTTTCCACTGTCACTAAGCAACGATTCTAACAATTAAGCACATATGCCATATTTGATGGTAAACAAGGTAAAATAGGGTGAATAGATATTAAAAGTCAAATGAAATATATCTGGAATAAAGGTCTATAAATCTCTCAGATCAGAGGCCTAATCCATTGGGATGGAGTCTCAACCAACATAGTATTAAAGATGATAATGAAAAGGTTGAAGAAATAAGAAGGATAATAAATCTTATACCATAATAGAGGGAAAAATCAATCTCTATCAATACTGAGATGAAGAAGGATGGGTTTGCTAGGAATTATACAATGAATCTAGTGAAGATAATATGCAAGTGTATGGATTGAGCACAATATGTGAATTCAATAATATAACACCTACTATATAACCTATAAATGAAAAAAATGTATCTGGCTTATGATAGATATTGTATGAACTAGAAATGAATACTTAATCCCTGTCTCACAAGGCTTAGCAATAAAGACACAAGTCCAATATATGGAAATCTGTAATATTTGATGATTCTTTTTATAATTATACTAGTGTTTTTTTTACCAAATTGATACACTCATGACACAAGATAATATGACTACAAATTTACATGTTTACTAAGAATAACGAAGATGAAAAAGTGAGAAAGCTTAACACAAAAAATAGAAAGAAAACATAGGGATCTATTGGGAATGAGCCATGAATCTATGAATTATTCTATGATTCCTGATAAAATCACAACTTCCCCATGGGATTCAAAATATATAACAAGGTCTCATTTCCAAAATATCCTAACCTACCCCGCTCTTCCAAAAGGAATATTCCCCCATTTTCAATGAAGTCCTGGATTCTTTTGTAATCTTCAAATGTTGTTTCAACTACCTAGAAATGTTGGCTGAGAATATTGAATCAATCTCTCCAAATATGAAACTAATGCTTAGTTGTTTCCTTCAAGTCTGGAAACACTCAATTTGTGCTACCATAATATCCTCTAAGTGCTCAATTGATTCCATTAAATCTAGAATTGATCTTTTGATAGTTGATCCCCTTCCTAGAAATGTGGATTTGTTTAACTTATTTTTCCAAAAATATCCTTGAAGACAAATGTCCATTGGAGATTTCGATTTTTCTAAGAATATAATTTTTTTGGCTATAATTATTCTGTTGACTGGACACATGAAATTGAGTCAGTTGCAGTCCTGAAATTCAGCAACCATCATATCGATCTCAACGAGCGATCACGACCATTGATTTGTTGGATGAGGTTTCATCTCACGTTCACTAAGAGATTCTCTTTGAATGGATTTATAAGGTAGGAGCATTCCCCTTTAGTTTGAATGTGAGTGTACAATATTTCACAATGTTACTTTTAAAACGTGGGTTCCCGCTTTACCGGGTCGGCCTTAAAATCTTCTTACAAGCAAACCAACTACCAATTTTCCCCGATGCCCCTATAAATCAATGAAGGATGGAAATGACATCATTTCTGATGTCATCTAGTTCCCACAAACATGTGGTGACTTATCATTGGTCCACATTGATTGCTGATATCGCAGGAAAGTAGGACATGTGTCACCAATCTAGGCATGTTTTGCGACATCTTCGGTGAGTTTTATGTGTCCACGTGGTAGATTTTTATTGTCTCCAACAAATGTTTTGTTGGTATGCCACACTATCCCTAGTTCTTCAGTGTATCCTCAGTGGAAAGATGAGTTAGCTCCATGTGGGAGGATGACGTGGCACTGGATCAAAAAAGGTTATGGAGAATTACTTTAATAAAAGTCTGGTGGCCCAATAGCCTGATGACCGATGAGTCTAATGGCCTAGTGTATCAAAAATAAACAATTGAGACTTTTCACTTGACAAGATCATGGGATTTATTATCCTGGTGAGTTGATGGGCTGGTAGCCCTGTATGCCTTGAAACATAATATTAAATATGGACCATCAATATCACCCCAAGAAACTATGAGAGTCATTGATTTGATATGTTGAAAAGACAAATTGGCCAATACCATGGAAACATCATTCTAACTTCATCTGGACATGTGGAATCCTTTTACTGGACCATGATGAAACTAAGGTGGAATACATACATGACATGTTTCAACCATTTTTATGTTTTTTTCTATGTCTTTGGTTGATTTATTTTGTCCACGTGGCGGTCATAGGTTGGATATGACGAAGGCTATGTTGGCATGCAACAATGTCATTTGTTTTCCATGTACATCCATGTGTATGCTGAGCTGGACACTTAGACATATGTTGTAGGACCATAAAAATATCGTAGTCTCTAAATGAGCTGATTCTCGTTATTTGAATGAAAATTGATTATAGCTTAAACACCTATTATATGCATCGAGGATTTGGTCGAGGACATTTGGAAATTGATTTGACTAGGTAAATACATGAGACTTGGTTAAAAATTCCTTGAATTTCAATGAAGAATAATAACAAGTCATCAATAATTACTATAAGATATAGACCAATCAAAGCATGGAGATAAGAAACAATACAAGTTGACAAATGGGATTAACTCTTCTAATGACCCTGGGTCAAGATAAATATTTTAAAATGATGAGAAGGAAAAGGTATATCATGGAAAGCATTTATTTATTTATTTGGACAAAAGATAGGCAGGTCATTGCAAAATTTTGCAAAATTTGGCAATGTAATTTTTTTTTATAACACAGGCTCCATATGGGGATGGTGTCTCCTTGTGAGGCACTGAAGAACATGTAGACCATGTGCCTTCACAATTTCTTGAAAAACTTTCCTATGACCATTACTATAATCCTTTGAACCCTGTAAAAGATCTCAATTGTGTTCTTTGTGGATGCATGCAGCTACTCTAAAAATGCTATTCATTCTCAGCTGAAACAAGTTAACTGTACAAACTCCAAATAAAAAAACTCCACACATTGCAATTTGAAAAGAGATTGCTCTAACTTTTGAACTAAAAACTTTAAAATTGAGGCAAGTTCTCAATAGAGGATATTATTTATGTACTCTAATCTCTTAATCTAGCTAACATCAACTTCACTCATCAAGTATTGTGAAATTTCCAATAAATCCAACAAAATATTTTCCTGCTAATATGATCATACCTTCCACTTCTAGTTAACTAAGGAAAAATAAGTATGGATGAATGGAAATCAATGTGTATCTCAAATCCATACTTAAAGTGAAAGGATAAATAAAAACTAACTCCACTTTATGATTCAATAAAAACTTCCATAGGATATTGAAAGACATGAACAATTACCTCCTCTTGATAAACTATAAAAGATAGGCATCCTTCATCCACAAATTTATCCTCCTTGTACAAATGACTGAACTCAAATTATGGAATCATTTTTTTCCTGATGAAGTAAGGTTGTTCCACTGGTGCATCTCCAAGTGATATTTGTTTAAGATAATCAAGCTCTAAGTCCTTAAAAATGATGGGTAGTAGTATATATATTTTTGACTCATCATCAAAATACTCATATGGGTAAAATCATGAAGATGGGTAACACTTTAGTGAGAATCGGGTCTCCAAAATTCCTAGTGGAATTTTTTCGGCTGAAAATTTTCACGTCAAATTGAACGATGCCTTGACGATGCCCTTAAAATTCGTGTACAACATTTTTCGAATGAGATTTTTTCCTTTGGTAAGCATATTTCGGCTGAAAGACTTTTTGGCCGAAAGGTTTATTTTTAACAAATTTCGTTAAAAACTGTTAGATTACTGAGAGGGGGGTGAATCAGTAATAGTGTAATTATAATCCTTTTTATTCAAATAATCCAAGTGTTATATCAATGTATAACTATTATCCAATAATGAGCAATAAGAAATGTACAATCACACACATACACAGTACACCAGTGTTTTACGTGGAAACACAAATCGAGAGAAAACCACGGAATTCTTTTTCTTATATGTCTTGAAGAATTACATTCATTGGAAGCACCAACTTCCTTTTCTTTCAAGCTGCACCTGGAAGGAGGCTCCAACCCCCTAGTTTCTCAAAATACAACCTGAGGGAAGCTCCAACTCCCCAATTCTATGGCTACAACCAGAGGGAGGCTACAACCCCCTATGTTCTCTGAATACAACCAAAAGGTGGCTACAACCACCTGTCCTTGCCCCATCCAACCACCCTGAAGTAGAAGTAGAATGATGGAACCACTGTCACACTATCACTGTGAGATATATCATTGTAAACCTATACCAATAATCCTGAACCATGCATCAAATTGTACCTCAATATGTAATCAACCTGTACCATAAACAAGTGCATCAACCATGCACCAACCTGTACCAAACAATCTGTAATCAACTTGTACCATAAACAAGTGCAACCAACCATGTACCAATTATGTACCAATTATGTTTCAACTACTCATGAACTATGAATCATCAATATGTACCAACATCATCAACTTTACACCTCATGTATGTGCCAAATTATCAACTACTTGTCTCAACCATGTACCCAACTTGTACCTCAACCAAAATCCCTCATCAACTACTTGTCTCAACCATTTACCCAACTTGTACCTCAACCAAAAGACATCATCAATTTCACCATCCAAATATGATTTATAACTCTGTAATATACCTGGTGTATATGATCACATACCTCCAAACCTTCCTTAACTTTAAGCAACAAGAGACCAACATTTACATCAAACTTTTCTTTAGTCTCACATGACTAGTTTTAGATTAGTCAACAACCCTAACTTGAAATAATCATAACTTTGTACCTGTAATGAATAAAGATATGAAACTGATATACAATGTTATTTAGTGTGTTTTATACAATTCCTCCAGGTTCCGCTACTTGGAACCTCTCATAAAAGTAGTTATAGCAAAAATGGCATACCTTTCTGAATTCTGGCTTATTCTAGAGAGCGACCTTGTAGAGAGTTCCCTGCACGGAATATTTGTTGAATCAATATGAAAATATTACAAAACATACTAAAGAATGTACTCTAACCAACACATTTGGTCTTATTTAATTTGGATATGTTATGAAGAAATTATGACTTTTTTACCCGAAACACTTGTTTTTGACTAGTTTCAGGACTAGTCACAAACCTTATTTTCCACAGAGTGTAACTCAAAAAATACAACGACCCACAAGTTGAATTTTTTACCAAAGATAATTGGATATGGTTTCTCAATGGAATATAAATTTCACGGTTTGAAGCATTCTATAAAAAATTTATTTCTAAAATGGTGAGATGACCTGTAAATAACATACCTTAGAAAGCATCATCAAAAGAATTTCTCCTTCCTTAAATTCTGACCTTATTTTGTTTACCTTCCTTCATAAATTCGGCTTAGATATCCTTTGGTTACCTAAGAAACCTATAGGTATTCAATATTCTCAAGTGGGTCTTAAATGAGAGAGCCTTGCCTCTTATTTATACTCTCCAAGTAGCTTCCTTAAAAACATCTTCTAGGTCACTTTGCCCACTTTCCTTATTTTAGGGTTAACCCACTTCTAAT